>SKCR01005089.1:0-156358 GCA_019454045.1 Zanthoxylum bungeanum | reverse complement strand
CTACACGTACTAATATAAATTTAGAAATCATGACTTATTTCATTTGTCAATCTACCATACACAAATTATCCATGGCATATTATCACATCAATATAAATACATGTATCAATACTTATACATATACTTTTTCATTTACGTGTACATATACGTGTCATTACACATTCATACACTTATATAAATAAACAAATACAAATACACATTGAGCTCATAAATTACTTCATTTTATAGCATAGCACTAACCATAAAATCCATACATTGGTGTTTGATTACTAAACCATACATAATCTCCACACTTCTTTCTCAATACCATCTCTTATGTAATTTCGTCTTAACCTAAACACTTCAATCATATATATATAAACATAAATCAACTTTCAAGTATCATCACATTGTTGCTTACCTAGCTTCACGAGCATTCAGGGTCTTAGTCACATCTGTCAAAATAAATGGTGAAATATTATCAGAAATACGAGTTACGGGAGTTCTCGACTAAACTACGATAAAATCTCGGATCTTTCTGAAATAACCAAATCAAGTACATTTTCAATATTTTCATTTTCGATAATCTTAAAACACCATGACAAACTATTCCAAGCCACTAGTTCACCTAAATTCTTGGTTTACTCGTTTTTTGGAAAATCTTCCAAAAACGTTTCCGCAAACACTTTGAAAGGGTCTCGAACCATCCGAACCTACGCGGATTTATAATCCAAATATTATTGTAATATCATTTATAAATCATAACTATAATTAAAATCAAAACACATCATTATACGCAAAAACCCACTTTTATCGGAAAATTGCATATTCTATAGGGTCGATCAAACTCATTCTATTTTCATTCGAATTCTACCAAATCCTCATATTCAATATCTAATACTCAAACAATTCAATTTATATCAATATTCTACTCGACAAGCTACTGGAAAAATCCAAACATTAACTATAAACTTGAAAATTTGAGAAATTTTACCGGGAGCTCTTACCGAGATTTCAAGGGCATATGCACTCCAAACGAACCCACACGAATGCGCGGAATCTATGGAATTCCTTGTAGTACTCTCTAAGAGCTTCGATTTGGCAGATGGCTCAGGTCATGAAATAAAATGAAGAGACGTGATTGCGAAAAACCATTTTCGCATATTTCTCCCTCTCTTTTTCTCGCCATCGGCGGTGATCTGGGGCCGCCACAGGCCACCTTCAGACAGGGGGTAGCTGGGCGCACCCCCTGGGCCGTCGGTCGGCCGCTGGTAGACAAGCCAACAAACCCAAATGCGATTTTAGATGGGAAATGGTCGAGTGAGGGATTCTGGTTTTCTTTTTCTAAATTCACAATTTTCGAAAAAAAAAATGGGTACTTGTAGAAAAGTTTTAAAAATCACAATCTAACCCCAAAAAATTACAATTAGGTCACTGTCATTTCTCAGAATTTATGTTTTTGAAGCCTTTCGCATGTAAATTTAGAAAATTATTCAACACGAAAGTTATTTTTCTGAGAACATCAAGTCTAATGGTTCAAGAATTAGCTCAATCGCAGTTCGTTTGCTACTCTTATATCCAAAACAAAAAATTTCATGCGTAAAATGAAATAAATAGAAATCGTGTAATCATTTCTCGAAACCATGGCGTTTTTCAGTGCGACAAAAATTCACTTAAAAAATATTACAATCTATTTTCAACCAAATAAACTCAAATTTTATTATCATCTCGTTCCAAATCCTTAACTTTAATTCGGAAACTTTCCAACATTGTTCCTAAAACTCGGGGTATTACACATCGACTGCGCTGGTGTCTATTTTGTTGTATGGCACCTATAAGTCTTGGAAATGCATGTTGACGTGCGTGCGGGCAGCTAGACGCCCATGTTGGTGCTCAAAAGATAAAGTTTCACCTTTTAAATTAGAAATAATAAATTTATTCATTTTCTGTGATTGTACAGTTTCAATGAGTTTAATTGTGCTGAAGATATGGTACGATGGATCATGGATAACCTCAGAAAATGGTAGAGTGAATTATGATGATGAAATAATAACTGTGATTGTTGTTCCGAGTGATATTATATTTGATCAAATATGTAACATCCCGGATTTTTTAGTACTGTTTCAGGAGATTCCCGAGCGAACTGTTTTAGTCTTGGATTGTGATAATGCTGAGAAATAAGAGTTTAAGTGAGGTAACATGAGCTGGATTATCATTTTATGAATTTTAGTCGCGTTGGAAAACGCGTGGGATCAAAAGTCGGTTACGCGATTTTCGTAAAACGCGTAAAGTTTACTGTTACGGTCACAGAAGGAGAACAAACGAACTCCGATCGAGCTGATTTTTAGACCAGTGGACTCGTTTTTCCGATACGAACAACTTTCATGTTGAACACACTTCCGAGAATCGCATCATAAGGGCTCCGAAATTGCGTTATTCCAGAAGAAGACTCTAGAACATGGGCTGTTTTGAAATTTCGCAGGGACTAAAATGATATTTGCCAGGCAGTATATAAAGCCTCAAAGTTTCATTTAATTGCGAAAATGGCAAGACCCATCAAAAAGCCCACACCCGACCCCCTCTCTCTCAAAATTCGACCCACTGGTTTCAGGTCTCGCCGGCGGTCAGCCGACCTCAACCGGCCGGCGCGACGGCACCAAGGGAGACGCCCGGCCACCCTGCATTCAACGGTGGCCGGCGGCGGCGTCGGAAGCGCCGGAAATGGCGAGTTTGGGAGGGAGAAGAGGCGCGCCCATGGGTATGGCGGATCTGTCTCGTCGGGTCGTCTCACGACCCGAGCCACCTACCAAAACGAAGCCCTCGGAGATTACTACGACTATGCGGAGTCGGTTTCGCCGAACATCGGCCGATGGCTCGAGAATCGAGAAGAAAAGGTTCGGTGAACAGTAAACCCATTTTGATCGGTAGCTCCGATCGGAATTCCGTCGACACCAGCGCGTTCGTATGGCCGAGGGGAGTCCGAATATGGCCTCGGAATTTCGGTACGACCCTCCGTTTAGATTTTGATATTTTCAAGTAAATCGATTTGTATTCGGATGTTTCTAATAGTTCCGTAGTTTAATGAATTGTATGTTTATGAATTGAATATGATTATATAGGTTAAAACGATAAATGTGGTAGAATCCGGGGTAAAACGGACGAGGTATGATCGATCCGGTAGTATTAGCGAGATTCCGGTAAAACGGCATTTCTCGCGCGATTGAGTATAAATGATCGTAAGTTTAGTTATGATGTATTTATGGTATTGCGAGGGTAATTGGGTGATTTCGGAATAGTTCGGAGGGTTCGAGACCCTTCCGTAGCGTTTGCGGAAACTTTTCCGCAAGTTTTGCCGCAAACGCGTAAAATGAGAATCTGACCTATCTAGTTGTCTAGAATAGCAAAGTGGGCATGTATTAGAGTAACGAAACTTAAACCGTAGAGTCGGTGAGGATTTGAGGATTCCGAGAGAATCCGCCGTTATATAGTTGTTGAGTAGAAAGTTCCGCAAATAGCGGTTCTGACAGTTGATGTGCTTTGTCTTGACAGATCGGACCCGGAGCGCGGGCATTCGCGTAGCCAGGTAAGTAACTTACGCTTCGAATACTAAAAATTTATCGTTATACGAAAATGGTATTATAATAGAGTTATATATAATTATTTGCATGAAACTAATATACATACATGGAAATGGTCGTAGAAGAAAGAAGTTAGTGAATTTGTACATGGACACAGATAAAAGCAAGTAACTATAAGTAGAGATATGTGATTAAAATAGACAGAAGCATACAGAAGCAAAGAGGAAGCATAGAGGAGCATGTATGATTATAGATCATTATTTATATATACATAATGGGGGTATGTGATTAGTGTTATTCTGATAATCGTAATGATTTGAAACCAGGGAATGAGATCACAGTTATAAGTGAGATATTCATGTATGAATTAGGGTTGCAAATGAAAGACCTTATTTCATGTACTGTATAAGAATATTAGTAGGCATGTGTAAATGAAAACTAGTGACTAGTGTTGCATGTATATAAATGATAGAAAACATATAGGTGTAGGTGCTTATATATATGAAAGATTATGATTCAAGATGCTTGGGTTCAATGGATAGTTAAAGAATAATGAATTAGCTTAAAGACTAAGATATTGGAATATGGTTACACCGGGTGTAATAGCTTAGAAGCGACAATATATAAAGATAGTATAAATGAGTAGGTACCTGAGTTGATGTGTTTGGGTATGAATGGGTGCAAATGTAGGATTTCACACAAGAACGAGTACAAATATGCATGTATATAGTAACATAAGTATTGAAGTATGTATATAAGATAAATAGTATGTATATTGCCGGAGGAGGTAAGTAAGTTTTTGTATGGTAAGTATGTGTTTGCGAAACAGTACTTTGATGAATGCTTAAATGAATATAGAGTAGATGTGCATATGAATATATGTAAATGAGTTTAAACTGAGAATTTGATGTTTGATGTAGTAGAAGGAACTTTGATTGTGTGTATGAATTTAATTTATGCATATATTGATTGTGAGTCGCCAGCAAGGTAAGTCATCGAGGTAAGCTAAGTTAGGATGATTTGAATGTGTGCACATGTATATGGATAAATGTGGCATGTTTTGGTGTGAACAAGCATTTTGTTGATATTTAAACATAGTCTGGAAGATCGTGATAAATGGGATAATGACTAGAGTGGAGAGAAGCATGAGAAATGCATATATGCATCTGCATGTGTGTGTGTGGTTAAGTTTTCAACGGTTGAGCATACGACAATAAAGTTTTCCAACAATTTCAAATATTTTAAAGAAAGATTTCAAATGCTTTTGAAAAGAATTGTATTTCAGAAAATGTTTCTTTCTACAGTTGGAGTTACAGATTATGGTTTATGTTTTTCGGGGCATGAGGTAAAAACTCACCCCAGTATGTAACTTGAGATACAGTTCGGAATTGACGGATACTTTGGATGTGGGATTTGGGATTTGACCCATCCCAGTTGTACATTATTGGAATTGACGGATTTATTCACATGTGCACATGTGGAGGACTAGGGGGACGCCTCCTAGATCCCCAGCGCTACAGATGTACATTCCTGGGCGGAGATGCGCCTTCGGGCGGAGATGCGCCTACGGGCGGAGATGCGCCTACGGGCGGAGATGCGCCTACGGGCGGAGATTTGGTTTTCAAAAAAAAAAAAAAAAGATTTCAGATTTCAGTTTCTCAGATTTCAGTACATAGTTTCAAAAGTCAGACTTTAGTAAGCAGTTTCCAGAAACCAGATTCTAGAAACAGTTTTCAGATCTCAGCTTTCAGATATCAGTTTTCAAAAGGAGTTTTAAAGTATCAGATTTTCAGAAAAAGTTTCCAGAGATACAGTTTTCAGTTACAACTTTCAGAAAGAGCTCTTTAGAAAAGAAAGTTTTCCGAAGCATTGGCTTTATAAGAGATTCAGAGGTTTAATACAGAAATTAGTTTTCGAGTGACGTTTTCAACTCAGTATCCTGCATAAATAATTTTATAGAATATGTACATAAAGGCACAGCAATTTGGAGTAAAGATTGATTTACGATTTCTGCATATAAATCATGCATTCGAATGAGTTATTTGTGATGTATATATTGGAGGTAAATGCATTGTGGCATTGATATCTTTCGCTTATGAGTGCATCAGGAAAGATATTAAAATGACATTTCATAAAAGCATGACTTTTTCATCGAAAGATGTGCATGGTTAATATAGGTAGATGACATGTTTATATAGAAGTATCTTTTCATAAGATTTTAAATGCCTGATGACATAGTCTCATGTAAAGGTATATATACATATTAATGATGCTTATGAGCCGTTGTTTTCTTAAAAGGAATAGATCGTAGCAAAGATAGCTCATGAAGTATTGATAACATATTTATGTGATAATGAAGCTGGAATCTAAGTTATAAAACGGTCGAAGATGGTTATTTGATAGGAAGGGTAATTTAAACTCCGATTTGATGATATTTCAAGATAATAAAAGAAAGAAAGTTATTATAATGCTTGCTCCAAACTAATAAAGAGTATAAATGGTAGATTGAGAAAAGAATTCTTGTTGTACAAAGTAAATGCAATGAACTTTAGTTGTTAGCAGTAAAGTAAAACTTGTTATTTGGATATTAAGAACGCATACAGACATAATTAATAGAAGTCAATGTACGTAGGTGTTTGTCAGATGAAAAGACTTATAACAAGAAATATGGAAATTATGACATGCGTTTTCAGTTAAAACTGGATTGTTTATGTTTGCGTGGTTACTTACTGAGTCATTATGACTCACATCTTTCAGTTGGAATTTGCAGGATAGTACCTGTTGTTTCGATGAAGACCTTGAGGACGGTGGATCGCCCCATTTGCAGTCAAGAGAGTCCTGGGTTGTGTGTGGGTCCTCACGACCCTTTTGTAAAGTTTTATATTTGCATCTCATATGTATGGTCAAGTAATGTAATTGTTTAGTTTTAGTTCTGAGTCGTGGCCGGAGGCCAAGTTTTATATTCTATATCTCCTGAGTTCAGGCCTGAGGCCTTGATGTTGTGTTTCCGGCCTGAGGCCGAGATGTTTGAGTTCTTGTTGTATGGATGCTGGCTACAGGCCAGGTTGCATGATGTTACGAATACATCATGCCGAATTTTTGTTAGAAATTAGAGGCTTATGGAGATGGGTTCTCCTATCTCCTGCCGGTAGCATCCTGGCCCAGGCGGGATGTTACAAAGTTGGTATCAGAGCATGGTTTAAGAGTCAGAGTCGGTAGCATGGTTTAGAAGTCAGTGACTGCAATTGTGGGGATCCAGCTGTCGGAGATTGTCTTCGGTTTGATAAAGACCCTATAGGTCTTTGTATGTATCTTTCATGATTACTTGATATGATTTGATGTTATTATTCAGTGTCTTGTTTGCTTGAACATGGGTCTGTGGGTGACTCACTTGATGTGTATGGTGTAGTTATCTCTGTATGAGAGGAGATTAGATCAAGCTAATACTTTTTCGCCATTTTAATCAGATGATTAGTAAGATTGAGATAGTATCTGTATAGGGCCCTTGTGAGACCAGAAGATTTGAGATCAGAACCAGAACAGTGCAGTTAAAGATAGAGAACCAGATCAGCATAGTCAGGGATGAGAATCAGATCAATATAGTTTGATTGAAATAGTAGATGAGCCGTTGTGAATTCTAGCCTATATATGGTGGTTAGTTTACAGTTGAGATAGAGAAGTGATATCAGTAGAGTTTGGAACAAGATAGTTTCGGCGCATGTGACCGGGTATGTATTAGCAGATATAGTGAAGGAGAAATTTCGAGGACGAAATTTTTATAAGGAGGGGTGAATGTAACATCCCGGATTTTTTAGTACTGTTTCAGGAGATTCCCGAGCGAACTGTTTTAGTCTTGGATTGTGATAATGCTGAGAAATAAGAGTTTAATTGAGGTAACATGAGCTGGATTATCATTTTATGAATTTTAGTCGCGTTGGAAAACGCGTGGGATCAAAAATCGGTTACGTGATTTTCGTAAAACGCGTAAAGTTTACTGTTACGGTCACAGAAGGAGCAAACGAACTCCGATCGAGCTGATTTTTAGACCAGTGGACTCGTTTTTCCGATACGAACAACTTTCGTGTTGAACACTTTTCGAGAATCGCATCAGAAGGGCTCCGAAATTGCGTTATTCCAGAAGACTCTAGAACATGGGCTGTTTTGAAATTTCGCAGGGACTAAAATGATATTTGCCAGGCAGTATATAAAGCCTCAAAGTTTCATTTAATTGCGAAAATGGCAAGACCCATCAAAAAGCCCACACCCGACCCCCTCTCTCTTCAAAATCGACCCACTGGTTTCAGGTCTCGCCGGCGGCCAGCCGACCTCAACCGGCCGGCGCGACGGCACCAAGGGAGACGCCCGGCCACCCTGCATTCAACGGTGGCCGGCGGCGGCGTCGGAAGCGCCGAAAATGGCGAGTTTGGAGGGAGAAGAGGCGCGCCCATGGGTATGGCGGATCTGTCTCGTCGGGTCGTCTCACGACCCGAGCCACCTACCAAAACGAAGCCCTCGGAGAGTACTACGAGTATATGCGGAGTTTTCGCCGAACATCGGCCGGTGGCTCGAGAATCGAGAAGAAAAGGTTCGGTGAACAGTAAACCCATTTTGATCGGTAGCTCCGATCGGAATTCCGTCGACACCAGCGCGTTCGTATGGCCGAGGGGAGTCCGAATATGGCCTCGGAATTTCGGTACGACCCTCCGTTTAGATTTTGATATTTTCAAGTAAATCGATTTGTATTCGGATGTTTCTAATAGTTCCGTAGTTTAATGAATTGTATGTTTATGAATTGAATATGATTATATAGGTTAAAACGATAAATGTGGTAGAATCCGGGGTAAAACGGACGAGGTATGATCGATCCGGTAGTATTAGCGAGATTCCGGTAAAACGGCATTTCTCGCGCGATTGTATAAATGATCGTAAGTTTAGTTATGATGTATTTATGGTATTGCGAGGGTAATTGGGTGATTTCGGAATAGTTCGGAGGGTTCGAGACCCTTCCGTAGCGTTTGCGGAAACTTTTCCGCAAGTTTTGCCGCAAACGCGTAAAATGAGAATCTGACCTATCTAGTTGCTCTAGAATAGCAAAGTGGGCATGTATTAGAGTAACGAAACTTAAACCGTAGAGTCGGTGAGGATTTGAGGATTCCGAGAGAATCCGCCGTTTATAGTTGTTGAGTAGAAAGTTCCGCAAATAGCGGTTCTGACAGTTGATGTGCTTTGTCTTGACAGATCGGACCCGGAGCGCGGGCATTCGCGTAGCCAGGTAAGTAACTTACGCTTCGAATACTAAAAATTTATCGTTATACGAAAATGGTATTATAATAGAGTTATATATAATTATATGCATGAAACTAATATACATACATGGAAATGGTCGTAGAAGAAAGAAGTTAGTGAATTTGTACATGGACACAGATAAAAGCAAGTAACTATAAGTAGAGATATGTGATTAAAATAGACAGAAGCATACAGAAGCAAAGAGGAAGCATAGAGGAGCATGTATGATTATAGATCATTATTTATATATACATAATGGGGGTATGTGATTAGTGTTATTCTGATAATCGTAATGATTTGAAACCAGGGAATGAGATCACAGTTATAAGTGAGATATTCATGTATGAATTAGGGTTGCAAATGAAAGACCTTATTTCATGTACTGTATAAGAATATTAGTAGGCATGTGTAAATGAAAACTAGTGACTAGTGTTGCATATATATAAATGATAGAAAACATATAGGTGTAGGTGCTTATATATATGAAAGATTATGATTCAAGATGCTTGGGTTCAATGGATAGTTAAAGAATAATGAATTAGCTTAAAGACTAAGATATTGGAATATGGTTACACCGGGTGTAATAGCTTAGAAGCGACAATATATAAAGATAGTATAAATGAGTAGGTACCTGAGTTGATGTGTTTGGGTATGAATGGGTGCAAATGTAGGATTTCACACAAGAACGAGTACAAATATGCATGTATATAGTAACATAAGTATTGAAGTATGTATATAAGATAAATAGTATGTATATTGCCGGAGGAGGTAAGTAAGTTTTTGTATGGTAAGTATGTGTTTGCGAAACAGTACTTTGATGAATGCTTAAATGAATATAGAGTAGATGTGCATATGAATATATGTAAATGAGTTTATAAACTGAGAATTTGATGTTTGATGTAGTAGAAGGAACTTTGATTGTGTGTGTATGAATTTAATTTATGCGATATATTGATTGTGAGTCGCAAGCAAGGTAAGTCATCGAGGTAAGCTAAGTTAGGATGATTTGAATGTGTGCACATGTATATGGATAAATGTGGCATGTTTTGGTGTGAACAAGCATTTTGTTGATATTTAAACATATAGTCTGGAAGATCGTGATAAATGGATAATGGCTAGAGTGGAGAGAAGCATGAGAAATGCATATATGCATCTGCATGTGTGTGTGTGGTTAAGTTTTCAACGGTTGAGCATACGACAATAAAGTTTTCCAACAATTTCAAATATTTTAAAGAAAGATTTCAAATGCTTTTGAAAAGAATTGTATTTCAGAAAATGTTTCTTTCTACAGTTGGAGTTACAGATTATGGTTTATGTTTTTCGGGGCATGAGGTAAAAACTCACCCCAGTATGTAACTTGAGATACAGTTCGGAATTGACGGATACTTTGGATGTGGGATTTGGGATTTGACCCATCCCAGTTGTACATTATTGGAATTGACGGATTTATTCACATGTGCACATGTGGAGGACTAGGGGGACGCTCCTAGATCCTCAGCGCTCAGATGGTACAGATTCGCCTGGGCGGAGATGCGCCTACGGGCGGAGATGCGCCCTACGGGCGGAGATGCGCCTTCGGGCGGAGATGCGCCTTCGGGCGGAGATGCGCCTACGGGCGGAGATTTGGTTTTCAAAAAAAAAAAAAAAAAAAAAAAAAAAGATTTCAGATTTCAGTTTCTCAGATTTCAGTACATAGTTTCAAAAGTCAGACTTTAGTAAGCAGTTTCCAGAAACCAGATTCTAGAAACAGTTTTCAGATCTCAGCTTTCAGATATCAGTTTTCAAAAAGGAGTTTTAAAGTATCAGATTTTCAGAAAAATAGTTTCCAGAGATACAGTTTTCAGTTACAACTTTCAGAAAGAGCTCTTTAGAAAAGAAAGTTTTCCGAAGCATTGGCTTTATAAGAGATTCAGAGGTTTAATACAGAAATTAGTTTTCGAGTGACGTTTTCAACTCAGTATCTGCATAAATAATTTTATAGAATATGTACATAAAGGCACAGCAATTTGGAGTAAAGATTGATTTACGATTTCTGCATATAAATCATGCATTCGAATGAGTTATTTGTGATGTATATATTTGAGGTAAATGCATTGTGGCATTGATATCTTTCGCATATGAGTGCATCAGGAAAGATATTAAAATGACATTTCATAAAAGCATGACTTTTTCATCGAAAGATGTGCATGGTTAATATAGGTAGATGACATGTTTATATAGAAGTATCTTTTCATAAGATTTTAAATGCCTGATGACATAGTCTCATGTAAAGGTATATATACATATTAATGATGCTTATGAGCCGTTGTTTTCTTAAAAAGGAATAGATCGTAGCAAAGATAGCTCATGAAGTATTGATAACATATTTATGTGATAATGAAGCTGGAATCTAAGTTATAAAGCGGTCGAAGATGGTTATTTGATAGGAAGGGTAATTTAAACTCCGATTTGATGATATTTCAAGATAATAAAAGAAAGAAAGTTATTATAATGCTTGCTCCAAACTAATAAAGAGTATAAATGGTAGATTGAGAAAAGAATTCTTGTTGTACAAAGTAAATGCAATGAACTTTAGTTTGTTAGCAGTAAAGTAAAACTTGTTATTTGGATATTAAGAACGCATACAGACATAATTAATAGAAGTCAATGTACGTAGGTGTTTGTCAGATGAAAAGACTTATAACAAGAAATATGGAAATTATGACATGCGATTTTCAGTTAAAACTGGATTGTTTATGTTTGCGTGGTTACTTACTGAGTCATTATGACTCACATCTTTCAGTTGGAATTTTGCAGGATAGTACCTGTTGTTTCGATGAAGACCTTGAGGACGTGGATCGCCCCATTTGCAGTCAAGAGAGTCCTGGGTTGTGTGTGGGTCCTCACGGCCCTTTTGTAAAGTTTTATTTGCATCTCATATGTATGGTCAAGTAATGTAATTGTTTAGTTTTAGTTCTGAGTCGTGGCCGGAGGCCAAGTTTTATATTCTATCCTTGAGTTCAGGCCTGAGGCCTTGATGTTGTGTTTCCCGGCCTGAGGCCGAGATGTTTGAGTTCTTGTTGTATGGATGCTGGCTACAGGCAGGTTGCATGATGTTACGAATACATCATGCCGAATTTTGTTAGAAATTAGAGGCTTATGGAGATGGGTTCTCCTATCTCCTGCCGGTAGCATTCTGGCCCAGGCCGGATGTTACAAAGTTGGTATCAGAGCATGGTTTAAGAGTCAGAGTCGGTAGCATGGTTTAGAAGTCAGTGACTGCAATTGTGGGGATCCAGCTGTCGGAGATTGTCTTCGGTTTGATAAAGACCCTATAGGTCTTTGTATGTATCTTTCATGATTACTTGATATGATTTGATGTTATTATTCAGTGTCTTGTTTGCTTGAACATGGGTCTGTGGGTGACTCACTTGATGTGTATGGTGTAGTTATCTCTGTATGAGAGGAGATTAGATCAAGCTAATACTTTTTCGCCATTTTAATCAGATGATTAGTAAGATTGAGATAGTATCTGTATAGGCCCTTGTGAGACCAGAAGATTTGAGATCAGAACCAGAACAGTGCAGTTAAAGATAGAGAACCAGATCAGCATAGTCAGGGATGAGAATCAGATCAATATAGTTTGATTGAAATAGTAGATGAGCCGTTGTGAATTCTAGCCTATATATGGTGGTTAGGCTCCATAATTTGACATATCGTTCCGAATGATCTTTCTTATTCACACATGAGGAAACTCACATATTGTATTTCTTTTGACACAATGAAAATTTCTCTCATCCTCTCCCATAAGTAGACCTAGTGCTAAATCATGTAAATCCTCATGTTTTTTTTATTTTTATTTTTTTCTTGTATTCTTATTTTGTTTTTGTACAATTTTCCCGCCAAATAAAAATTTACGTAGCACCTACTAAATTTTTAGGTGGCTAAGAATAATCTACTTATCTACTAATTTCATATGAAAAGCGTATTAAATTGATTCATATAAGCAACAATGGAGTATCCTAGTAGAGGAGGGAATCATAGTCCTATAAATATAAATTTTATTGGAATAAGGAAAAAAACATATGTAAAATGGTAGATAGCCTCCATAATTTGACATATCGTTCTGAATGATCTTTCTCATTCACACATGAGGAAACTCACATATTGTATTTCTTTTGACACAATGAAAATTTCTCTCATCTTCTCTGATAAGTGCACGAAAGTGTACTTAGAACACTGCTAACTCAACTTTATTATCATATGTTTTAAATTTAATTAGAGTCATTTTGTGCTTTATTAATAGGAAGCGATGGATCAAGGAGAATGGAGCAATTGAACATGTTTCAGAGCCTAACAGACGTATCGGACGCACGCAGGAGCATCAGCCGTGCACTGAATTTGAAAAGGCTATAACTTTTGATTTAGAAAGAGTTACGAGACCCATAATATATCGATTTACATCTACTCGAGGAGATCTAGTTAATTGTAGCATCCTTCAAAGCTGCTGGAACGTCCCGACGTGCGGCGCACATCGCGACTCGAAGCTGCGATTCCAGGATTTGTGTTGTGCATTTTTAATTCAATTTAGGGTTCCGAGACTTTTCTATATTAACACAACTTCGTCCTAAACCCTGGGGGGAGAAGAAAATCAAGAGAAAACAGAGGAAAAACAACACACAAAAAGAGCCAAAAACACGATTCATAGAGAGGAAGAGAACGAAGAACTTCAAGGAAATCATGACGTCTCTCCAATCTATTCAGGCTACATCTCTTTCTTCCATGGAGAACTAATCTCCTAGGCAAAGGTAAGGATGAACTTCTGTATTTAAACTTCTTATATTCATGTTGTTAATTCTTTAATGAACCTTTTAACGTTTAATAAAATTGATTTGGTTGTTATTCTTTATTTCCTTCGATTTATTAGCCCATAAATTGTGTTTTTGTCAAATCCCATATAGATCCAGTCATGCTTCTTCTATGTGTGATTTGTGAAACCAGTTGTGACT
Source organism: Zanthoxylum bungeanum (assembly GCA_019454045.1). Classification (NCBI taxonomy): domain Eukaryota; kingdom Viridiplantae; phylum Streptophyta; class Magnoliopsida; order Sapindales; family Rutaceae; genus Zanthoxylum; species Zanthoxylum bungeanum. The sequence continues at coordinate 142,527 of SKCR01005089.1, read as the reverse complement.
GGTAAAGTTGTTTTATGTGTTGGTCTTTTGCTGCAGTATTGCCTGAGGGAATATTATTGATTTTAGATAGCTTATAATGATAACTTTTGTGTGCTGTTAACATAGAGAAAATCATTATTGATTACCCTAGAATTTAATATGAGTAGAATTGAATATCTTCCAATTGTTGGTTTGGGATGTGAAACCTTCAATTGTGTAATGAAAAGAATCAATAACTGAATATAGAAGGTTGATACAAGAGGAATTCCTGATGCTTTGCTGTTTATCTCTATAGATATTTCCTGCATATTTTTCATAATTTTTATTTTCTTTTATCTTATATTATCAATTTCATTCGTTTTCTTTATTTAAGTTATTGCTAAAGTTGTTGTTTGAGTAAATTAGTTCCTGTAACCATCTCTCTGGGGAATCGACACCCCAGCTATACTGCGATAACCGCAAGTTATTTTTTTGGGTGCAATCAAAATTTGGCGCCGTTGCCGAGTAGACGGTTTACAGGCAAAAGAGCATATTTGCTTAGTCAACAACGAAGCGGTAACTTCGTTCTATTTTTTTTATTAGTATTTTATGTTATGTTATGTTATTTTATTTTATTCATTTATTATTTGTTTATTTTATTATCTTTTATTTTTTAGTTTTTGTTTTAGATTTTTTTCTTTTAATTGATTTTTTTTTTTCTAGTTTTATTTTTATTTTTGTGTTTTATTTTATTTATTTTATTTAGTTTAGTTTTTAGTTTTTATAGACTTTAATATTTAGTTTCATTTATTTATTTATTTATTTTATTTTTCTTTTATTAGTTGTGTTGGAGGGCATGCCTAGATTTAGGGATAAATTAGGTAGATTTGTTAGAATAGAGCATGAATATTCAGAGTCAGATCCAATAATATATTTGAGAACCTTTTTGCTACACCATCTAGAACTAGCAGACATACCATGAGTGAGTACGAGAGACCACCTAGGAAGACTCTTGAAGAGTACCTCTACCCAACTCGCACAGCTACACCTTCATAAATCATGTTTCCCCCTAATGCACCATACATAGACTTTAGGCCTGGAATGATACAATATCTTCCAACTTTTCACGGTTTAGAGAGCGAAAATCCTTATATGTACATTAGGGAGTTTGAAGAAGTTGTAGCTACTTTTCATGACCAGTTTGGGACCACCGACACAACTAGATTTAAGTTCTTCCCATTTGCCCTTAAGGATAGAGCTAAGGGCTGGTTGTATTCTCTAAGACCTAGGTCAATAGAATCGTAGGGCGAGATGACATAGGCATTCTTTAACAAATACTTCCCACAACATAAGACTAATGCCTTGAAAAGAAAAATCTCCACCTTCTCCCAGAGAGACAGTGAAACCCTTTATCAAACGTGGGAGAGGTATAAGGAGATTTTAGCGAGTTATCCTCACTATTGGTATGAGCGTTGGCGCTTAATAAGTTATTTTTAGATGGTCTAACCCATAGAGAGCGTCAGTTTATTGAGACTATGTGCAATTGTGAGTTTATAAGGAAAGACCCTGATGAGGCATTCATGTATTTAGATGGCCAAGTTAAGAAATCTCATACTTGGACTGGACCTAATGTCATAGATACCACTGATAGGACACACACTTCTTCTAGTATAAGCATACATCACTTTAGGGAAGAGGATAGTGTTAGGGCACAAATTGAGCTATTGACCAAACAGATAGAAAGCCTTAAAATCTAGAGATAGCAGACACTATATTCAGCAACCCAGCTAGAACCACAAGAGTGTCCCGTGTATGATGAGATGATGGGGTACATATGAGGAAAATTGCAACACTTTAGGGATGTACCAGAAGCCTTATACACCATATCCATTTACCTCTAACCCTAGTTGGCGGAACCATCCCAATCTTATTTGGAGACATAAGTCTCATCACTCTATTCAAGCACCACCACCTAGAGATTATAGTGCCCCCAGTATCACACACCTGCAGTTCTTAGGAATTCCCTAGAGGATAGTGTGCAAGTATTTGTGGAGACTCAAAGTAAAACCAATCAAAGAATTGAGTCATTGATAGCTCAGATAGTTGAAGAACAAAAGGAGATTAAGAGTCAAATCTCTAAATTGACTAATGTCCTGAGTATGTCTGAACAAGGAAACAACAAGGGCAACACATGGCACAAGCTGATTATGAGGTATCCAGTATAAGAGGTGTTAATATCATAATCACTAAGAGTGGTAAGGAGGTAGGCTTGCAAGACACGTCTAATGCCATAGATGACCCCAAAGATAGTGGTATAGGTACCCCTCAAGAAGAACCAGTGCCACATTCCCAACCAAGATTACCTTTCCCACAAGCACTTAGGCCCACAGTGAGAGTTCCAGATCCAAATGTTTGAAAAACAATCACAGGGTGAGGATGAGTGTCATTACTCATACATGCTAGAATAGTCCTGCCAGAAACAGATTATCTACAACCTGAATTAAATCCTCTTGAGCTAAAATGGTCCCAAAGAACGAAAAAAATGAGGAAAATGAGAGTTAATGCTCATTGAAGATGATACCTGTGAGGTTAAAATGAGATTGAGCAAAATTTTCCTTATGAGGAGTCCAAGATTTCAATAATCTTCGGACCCAGGAGGATCATGGATAAACTACCACAAGCTAGACAAGCATTCCCTCTCATGCCTTCATCAGTACGCTTGATGGAAACCATCATGACAACTTGAGTGCTTGCGTCTGGCTGAAGACGTTAAACGTAGCACTAGCGAGGAGGCAACCCTTGCATCTGCATTTATTTTATTTTATTTACTTTAGTTTTATTTTATTGTGTGCTAATTGCATGTTTTATTTTTATTGTTTGCATGTGTTTTTTCAGGTTTTAGCACAACCTACACTGCCACACAGCTAAAGTCTCACCAGCAGGAACCTGATCAAATCCACGCCAGGTAGTGTTGTTCCTGAATCATTTTTCTTTACATTTATCTTACTTTGAGGACAATCCAAGTTTTAAGTGTGAGGGTGTATGCATACACATGATAAAACCTATCATAATACATTTTATTATTATCTTTAAAAAAAATTGTTTCGTTCATTTTTTAGTAATTGTTAGTTAAAACATAAGTCCTATGATGATATTGTTTGTTTTAGGATGAAATCTTAGAAACGATAAGTCCTTTAATGTATTTTTATATCTGATATTTTGAATAGTTTATCTATGTTAGGCTCGTAAGCACTTAATTATGGGTTTTTAGCAGTGAAAGCCTAAGTAGTTAGCAATGTGACTAGTTGAAAAATTGCATGTCGAAAAATGACCGTTTACTTAGATGTCCATCTTGATTTGCTTTTGTTATGACATATGGTATGGTTGAAAATAAAAAAAAAAAGTCTCTGAAGAAAGAAAATAAACCACATATAACCGATAAGCGTGAAGCTATCCATGGGCGAGTATTAGGACCACTATGAGGAGAAATGCTACCTTAAAGAGAAGGTGTGTTGAGAAAAGGAAAAAAAATATAAAATTCAAAAAGAATTACCAAAAAAAAAAAAAAACCAGAAAGGAAAAAGAAAAATCATATCATACTGAGCACATAAAAGCAATGACAAAGCTTAATTGAGATATCTAGGTTGGTTTGACACATCGGTCCCAATTTTTAAACAAAATCATTGAGTTGGCTTACCTAGGAATCAAGCTGTGAATAAACCTTTACAAACACACACTGTGAGTCTGACTTAGATGATTTATTCAAGGTCTTGGATTTGAGTTACGTTGTGCATTTTGATGGTTCTCTCGTTTCATTAATAGACATTCTTCGAGGACAAAATTATGTGAAACTATTGGGACTATTTAATTTTTGCATGATTTTATGTTTTGAATGACGTTTGTGGGTGTCGTCGCTGTAAGCCCTCACGAGACTATAACTCATCCACTAGGGACACCTAGGGGTTTATAGACTTGTTGCATACGCTAAATGCAATCGTGATCCTTACGAAAGTGGCTTAGATAGTTTTATTTTATTTATTTAGTTTTTATTTTATTTTACGCTTGAATTCCTAGAGACTAGCAATAAGCTGGTTGGGGGTTGTGATAAGTGCACGAAAATATACTTAGAACACTGCTAACTCAGCTTTATCTACAACCTGAATTAAATCCTCTTGAGCTAAAACTGGTCCCAAGGAACGAAAAAATAAGGAAAATGAGAGTTAATGCTCAATTGAAGATGATACCTGTGAGGTTAAAAAATAGATTGAGCAAAATTTTCCTTATGAGGAGTCCAAGATTTCAACAATCTTCGGACCCAGGAGGATCAATGGATAAACTACCACAGCTAGACAAGCATTCCCTCTCATGCCTTCATCAGTACGCTTGATGGAAACCACCATGACAACTTGAGTGCTTGCGTCTGGCTTAAGACGTTAAATGTAGCGCTAGCGAGGAGGCAACCCTTGCATCTGTATTTATTTTATTTTATTTTATTTTATTTTATTTTTATTGTGTGCTAATTGCATGTTTTATTTTTATTGTTTGCATAAGTGTTTTTCCAGGTTTTAGAACAACCTACACAGCCACACAACTAAAGTCTCACCAGCAGGAACCTAATCAAATCCACGCCTGGTAGTGTTGTTCCTGAATCCTTTTTCTTTACATTTATCTTACTTTGAGGACAATGCAAGTTTTAAGTGTGAGAGTGTATGCATACACATGATAAAACCTATCATAAATACATTTTATTATTATCTTTAAAAAAAATTTGTTTCGTTCATTTTTTAGTCATTGTTAGTTAAAACATAAGTCCTATGATGATATTATTTGTTTTAGGATGAAATCTTAGAAACGATAAGTCCTTTAATATATTTTTATCTGATATTTTGAATAGTTTATCTATGTTAGGCTCGTAAGCACTTAATTATGAGTTTTTAGTAGTGAAAGCCTAAGTAGTTAGCAAGGTGACTAGTTGAAGAAATTGCATGTCGAAGAATGACCGTTTACTTAGATGTCCAACTTGATTTGCTTTTGTTATGACATATGGTATGGTTGAAAATAAATGAAAAGTCTCTGAAGAAAGAAAATAAACCACATATAACCGATAAGCGTGAAGCTATCCATGGGCGAGTATTAGGACCACCATGAGGAGAAATGCTACCTTAAAGAGTAGGTGTGTTGAGAAAAGGAAAAAAATAAAAAAATTCAAAAAAGAATTGCAAAAAAAAAAAAAAAACCAGAAAGGAAAAAGAAAAATCATATCATACTGAGCACATAAAAGCAATGACAAAGCTTAATTGAGATATCTAGGTTGGTTTGACACATTGATCCCAATTTTTAAACAAAATCATTGAGTTGGCTTACCTATGAATCAAGTTGTGAATAAACCTTTACAAACACACACTGTGAGTCTGACTTAGATGATTTATTCAAGGTCTTGGATTTGAGTTATGTTGTGCACTTTGAAGGTTCTCTCGTTTCATTAATAGACATTCTTTGAGGACAAAATTATGTGAAACTATTGGGACTATTTAATTTTTGCATGATTTTATGTTTTGAATGACGTTTGTGGGTGTCGTCGCTGTAAGCCCCCACGAGACTATAACTCGTCCACTCGGGACACATAGGGGTATAAAGACTTGTTGCATACGCTAAATGCAATCGTGATCCCTACAAAAGTGTCTTAGATAGTTTTATTTATTTATTTAGTTTTTATTTTATTTTACGCTTGAATTCCTAGAGACTAGCAATAAGCTGGTTGGGGGTTGTGATAAGTGCACGAAAATGTACTTAGAACACTGCTAACTCAGCTTTATTATCATATGTTTTAATCTTAATTAGAGTCATTTTGTGCTTTATTAATACAAAGTGATGAATCAAGGAGAATGGAGTAATTGAACATGTTTCAGAGCCTAACAGACGTATCGGACGCACGCAGGAGCATCAGCCGCGCACTAAATTTGAAAAGGCTATAACTTTTGATTTAGAAAGAGTTACGAGATCCATAATATATTGATTTTCATCTACTCGAGGAGATCTAGTTAATTTTAGCATCCTTCAAAGCTGCTGGCACGTCCCGACGTGCGATGCACGTCGTGATGCGAAACTGCTATCCAGGATTTGTGCTGTGCATTTTTAATGCAATTTAGGGTTCCAAGAATTTTCTATATAAATCCAACTTCATCCTAAACTATGGAGAGAGGAGAAAATCAGAGAGAAACAGATGAAAAACACACAAAAATAGCCAAAAATACAATTCATAGAGAGGAAGAACGAAGATCTTCAAGGAAATCATGACGTCTCTCCAATCAATTCAGGTTGCATCTCTTTCTTCCATGGAGAACTATTCTCCTTGGCAAAGCTAAGGATGAACTTCTGTATTTAGACTTCTTATATTCATGTTGTTTATTCTTGAATGAACCTTTTAACGTTTAATAAAATTGATGGTTGTTATTCTTTATTATCCTTCGATTTATTAGCCCTGAAATTGTGTTTTGTCAGATCCCATATAGATCCAGCCATGCTTATTCTATGTGTGATTTGTGAAACCAGTTGTGACTGGTAAAGTTGTTTTATGTGTTGGTCTTTTGCTGCAGTATTGCCTGAGGGTATATTGTTGACTTTAGATAGCTCGTAATGATAACTTTTGTGTATTGTTAACATAGAGAAAATAATCATTGATTACCCTAGAATTTAATATGAGTAGAATTGAATATATTCCAATTATTGGTTTGGGATGTGAAAGCTTCAATTATGTAATGAAAAGAATCAATAACTGAATACAGGAGGTTTATACAAGAGGAATTCCTTATGTTTTGCTGTTTATCGCTATAGATATTTCCTACATACTTTTCATAATTTTTATTTTCTTTTATCTTATATTATCAATTTCATTTGTTTTCTTTATTTAAGTTATTGCTAAAGTTTTCGTTTCAGTAAATTAGTTTATGTAACCATCTTTCTGAGGAATCGACACCCCAGCTATACTGCGATAACTGCAAGTTATTTTTGGGCGTAATCACTCTCCCATAAATCTAGGCCTAGTGCAAAATCATGTAAATCCTCGTGTTCTTTATTTTTTTCTTGTATTCTTATTTTGTTTTTGTACAATTTTCCCGTCAAAAATAAATTTACGTAGCACCTACTAAATTTTTAAGTGGCCAAGAAAAATCTACTTATCTACAAATGTCATATGAAAAGAGTATTAAATTGATTCACATAAGCAACAATGGAGTATCCTAGTAGAGAGGGAATCATAGTCCTATAAATATAAATTGTATGGAATAAGGCAAAATATATATGTAAAATGGTAGATAGCCTCCATAATTTGACATTTTGTTCTGAATGATCTTTCTCATTCACATATGAGGAAACTCACATATTGTATTTCTTTTGACACAATGAAAATTTCTCTCATCCTCTCTCATAAATATAGGCCTAATGCTAAATCATGTAAATCCTCGTGTTCTTTATTTTTTTTTTCTCGTTTTCTTATTTTGTTTTTGTACAATTTTCCCGCCAAAAATAAATTTACGTATTCGATATCAGATTATTCTGGAAAAGTCCCATTATTTTCTGGAACAAAAACCAATTATCAACACTTTAATTTAATCTTACATAACTCTATTAAACCCAAACAGTTGCATAGATTTAAGAAATTATAAAGTCCAACTTTTTTAACTCTCTAAAGCAAAACTTATATACAAAAAAAAAATGATACAATTCGAGTACTATTATAGTATTATATAGGAATTAAATTAGATCTAGTATTAAATTGAACTATGTTGTGTTTTTAATAATCTTCTGCCACATGTGTGTATATATATAGATAGTAATAGATTGTTAAGATTCAATTATATATGAATTTTTATTGACTAATTATAAATTATAAATTATACTAAATTCAGGATTAAATCCAAATCCATGTCCTTTCATTTTTTCCATTTTTTTTTTCGAGATTGGTTTGGTATGCTTATGGATCTACAAATTCATCACTTGTCAAACTCTCATGGGCTGGTCAACTTACAATGATCCATTTCCTTTAGATTTGAAGATAAAATAGAAGAGGAGGTCCCAAAGTGCTGTTTACAATAAGGTTGTTACTGATCTTGAACAACTTTATGAGCTTTGGGAGAAAGAGAATAGGCGAGGGATTAGCATTCTCCATATGATCTTTATTGGGAGGAAGAAGAATTAGTACAGAAAGATAAGGAGCAGAGAGAATCAGAATCGGCCTTTTGAATCGAAATTAAGAGATGTGATACAATGCATCATGTAGGCTCTACGAAGAACTGTGCTAATTGTTATTTTTTTATCATTTTTTTTAATTTTATCTTTTCATTTTATTTTAACCTTAACTAACTTTATTTAACTTAAAAATTTTGCATAAATATAAGCAATGATTTGAAAACCAGACCAATGATTTAATTAGTAATCTAAAAAGTTTAATAGGCCAGTGGTTTGACCAATTGAACAGTTCCAGTTAAAACGTCATAAAAAATATTCATTAATTGAAAATTATATAAAAAATTAAAAAGTACATATAAAAAATATGGTCATTAATTATAATCATTTCTAGCATCTAAACAAACATAATCATTTACATTGAAACAATCAACATAAATTCCAACATCAAAACAAACATAGTCACCAATATTAATTATAAGTTCCGACATAAATACACAATAAGTTACAATAAGTTCTACATAAATTATCATCAACAACACAGTCTTCAATAATAATTCTAATTTCCAATATCGAAACAAACAATAATTTCCATCTCCATCTATTTGGTGAATATCACAACCAATCCTCATTATCATCAATATTGATATCACCTTGAAATAAATCATCTCGAACATCATCTTCATCGTCAACACCCAAATCAACATCTTCACCATCTGCATAAATAAATTATAGACAAGTGCTTTTCAAGAACAACCTAGAATATATTACTTATTTGAAAACTAATCAGCCAAAATATTAGAAGATGACTCGCCAACTTTTGAATATTCTTTGAGCATCTCTTCAAATTCATCAACATCAAGCTCCCCTTCTGCCTCTTCATCTATTATCCAAAACTCAATTTTGGTTGATTGACTCATAATCAACAGGATCATAAGGTCTTGATTACGCCCAAAAAGTATTTGCAGTTATCGCAGTATAGTTGGGGTGTCAATTCCTCAGATAGATGGTTATAAGAACTGATTTACTTAAACAAAAATGTTTAGCAATAACTTAATGAAAAGATAGACTGAATTGATAATTTAAAGTAATGATTAATAGAAAAACGTAAAAGATCTCAATAGAGAGAGGCAGCAAAGCATCGACAATCACTCTTGTATCAAATTCCTATATCCAGTTATTGATTCCTTTTATTACTCAATTGAAGGTTCACATCCCAAACCAACAATCGTAAAATATTAAATTCTAAGCATATTAAATTCTAAGGTAATTGATGATTTATTTTCTCTCTGTTAACAACACATAAAGTCATCATTATGACTTATCTAACGTCGACAATATACCATTAGGAAATACTGCAGCAGAAGACCAAATCATAAAACAACTTTACCAGTCACAACTGGGTTCACAAATCACACATAAAAGAAGCATGACTGGATCTATATGTAAGTTTGATAAAAACAGTTTCTGGATTCATAAATCGAAAGATAAAGAATAATAAATATCGATTGTATTAAAAGATTAAAGGTACTTTAGGAATCAACAACTTTACCTAGGAAATTAGTTCTCCATGGAACAAAGAGATTTAGCCTTGATAGATCGGAGAGACATCATGTTTGTCTTTGAAGTTCTTCATCATTCTCTATCGAAATTATGTTTGTGACTTTTGATGTGTGTTTCTCTCTATTTTTCTCCTCCTTTTTAGGGTTTGGACGGAGTTGGTTTATATAGGGAAGTTCCGGAGTCATTGTGCTCATAAAACACGTCTAAATTAGGTTTCTGGTCCTTTCGAAGTGCCGCGGCGCTGGCAAGTAGAGTCGCGGTGCCAAACTTGCTGGCTTTTGTATGTAGTGGAGATTCTGGGGCTCGTCGCGACGCCAATGACGGTGTGTCGCGACGCGTGGCTTATTTTCTGGTTTTGTGCTTTCTTCGTTTCAACTCTTCCTGGGTGCTTACGATGGTCCCGAAACACGCATAATTGCTCCAAAATTCATATTCCATTGCTTCTAATAACAAAAAATAAAATAAACTCTAATTAAGATTAAATACATGATAAACAAGCAGAGTTATCGATGTTCAAAGTACACTTTCATGCACTTATCACAACCTCCAACCAGTTTATTGCTAGTCCCTAGCAATTCAAGTGAAAAATAAAATAAGAACTAAATAAATAAAACTATCTAAGCCACTTTCGTAGGGATCACGATTGCATTTAGTGTATGCAACAAGCCTTTAGGTGCCCTAATGGATGAGTTATAGTCTCGTGAGGGCTTATAGCGACGACACCCACAAACGTCATTCAAAACAAATAAATTCATGCAAAATTAAAAAAAAATGAATTAGTCCCAATAGTTACACATATGGTTGTCCTTAAAGAATGCTTTGTAGTGAAATCAGAGAATATACAAAGTACTCAAAACAACTCGAATACAAGTTCTTGAATAAATCATCTAAGCCAAACTCAAAGTGTGTGACTGTAAAGGTTCATTCACAACTCAACTCATAGGTAAGCCAACTCAATGATTTCATTTAAAAATTAGGATTCGATGGGTCAAACCAACCTAGATATCTCAATTATGCTTTGTAATTGCCTTTATGTGCTCAGCATATTATGATTTTTTTTTTTCTTTTTCATTCTTTTCCTTTTTTTTTTTGAATTTTTCTCATTTTCTTTTTCTCTTTTTTTTTCCACACACATACCTTTTAAGGTAGTATTTTTCCTCATGGTTGTCATAACGCTCGCCCATGGGTAGCTTCACGCTTATCAGTTATAGGTGGTTTAATTTCTTTCTTTAGAGACTTTTTTTTTTTTATTTTGAACATACCACACATCATAACACTTGCAAATCAGGATAGACATCTAAGCAAATAGTTATTCATAAACATACAATTTCTTCAACTAGTCACTTTACCAACTACTTAGGTTGTCACAACTAAAATACATAATTAAGTGCTTACGAGTCTAATTTATATCAATTACTCAATGTATCAGATAAAAATACATTAAAGAACTTATCAATTCTAATATTTCACCCTAAAATAAATAATATCATCATTAGACTTATGTTTTACTATCAAGGACTAAAAAAATAAAATAATATTTTTTATAACAGGTATTATCACAAGTATTATCATGCACATGCATACAATTGTCCTCAATGTACGATAAATATAAAGAAAAATGATTAAGGAACAACACTACCAGGCGCGGAGTTGATCAGGTTCCTTCTGGTAAGATTTAGGTTATGTGACTGTGTAAGTTGCAATGAACACCTGCATAAATACTGATGCAAACAATAATCATGCAATTAGCATACTGTAATATTCTTAGTTTTTTGGAACACTGTTGGAATATTTCCAAATTAAAGATAAGGATTTGGAACGGGATGCTAATCGAAATAAGAGTTTTTGAGTTAGAAAATAGATTGGAATAATTTAAAATGAAGATTCATCACGTCGAAAAATGCGTGGTTTTGAGAACTGGTTTCGCGATTTCTGATTGTATCAATTATACACGTAAAAGTTTATTGTCTCGGCTACAAAGTTACCAAATGAACTCTGATTGGGCTGATTCTTGAATTCTTGGACTCATTTGTCCAAGACGAACAACTTTCGTGTTGAACACTTTTTGAAATTTATACCAGAAGGGCTTCAAAATACAAAATTCTAGAAAGTTCCATGGTAGAGACCTGATTGCAAATTTGCAGGGTTCTGAATGTAATTCCCCAAAAATTTCTATAAATACCCTTAAGTTCCATAAATTATGAAAAATCAAAAACTTCTTCAAAACTCCTCACACGAATCATCACCGTTTAAGAGAGAGGGGGACGCGTGAGCTCAACCCATCGATCTTCACTAACCGTCGCGCCGGTGGAAATAGGGATGCCCGACCACCGTGAATCTTCTAGTGGCCGGCGGTGGCCCTGAAAATATCAGAATAGTCCAAACATTGAGGAAGTGTGTTCGAGAGATGTATTTTTCGATCCCAGCTCGTCGCTTCGTCTCACAGCCCGAGCCACCCGTAAAATAGAATCCCTCAAAGAGTACTACAAGGCTGCGATGTTGGATTTGTAGAATGGCGCTTGGTTTTGTGTGAATTGAGATAAGAAGATTCAGATGAATAGTGACCCACGATGAACAGTAACTCTGATCGGAATTTTGTCGATTTCAGGACATTCTTGGGATCGTTAGAGTCCGTATATGTCCTCGAAATCTCGGTAAGAACTCCCAGTAAAAATTCATAAATTTCAAGTTTAACGGTAAATGTCTGAATGTTTCCAATAGCTTCGTAGAATTAATATGAATTGAATTGTTTGAGTTTTAGTATATTGAAAATGAGCATTTGATAGAATTCGAGTGAAAACGGAATGAGTTTGATCGATATGATAGAATACATAAGTTCCTGTAAAAGTGGATTTTCACGTAGAATGATATGTTTTGATTTTAGCGATAATTATGAGTTGTATATGATATTACGAACATGATTGGATAAATTTGGGAAGGTTTGGAGGGTTCAGGACCCTTCCGTAGCATTTGCGGAAACTTTTTTCGGAATATTTTCTAAAAAAATGCGTAAACTAGGGTTTTAAGTGAATTAGTGGTTTGGAATCTTTTATAACGATGTTTTAAGATTTCTGCAACTGAAAGTATTGAAAATGGACTTGATTTGGTTATACCGAAAAGATCCAGGATTTTATCGTAGTTTAGTCGAGAACTCCATAAGTTATGATCCTGACGGTTTTTTTCGCTATTTGTTTTGGCAGACTTGATTAGAACCTGGAGTGATCACGAATCCAGGTAAGTAACTAATGCGAGGAATTCTTAATTTGTTGATATGAGTTATATATCAAAGCATTGACAAAAATCCATACCTGTGGAGGTCGATAAACTTAACGATACATGTTCTCGAACTCTGTCTCAGGAGTATCTCTAACTATCATCGTATTATCCTAAACACTTTTTCATTTAAATATATATACACAAATATATATATAGTTAGAGATACTCCTGAGACAGAGTTCGAGAACATGTATCGTTAAGTTTATCGACCTCCACAGGTATGGATTTTTGTCAATGCTTTGATATGAAGTGCAATGTTTGATGAGCTTATTGTTTGTGCGTATGTATGGATATACATAAGGATATGAATCTGTAATGATATGAATGCGTGTATGTAAAGGAATATGTCCATGTATAAGTATATGAATGTGTGTTGTGTTCGTATAAGTATATGATATTAAGATATGTATAGGCTGAATATACGGAATTAATTGTATGCAATATGAATAAGTTCTCATTGATTATATATTTCTGAGTTAGGTGTATAGAGGTTGAATTGGTTAAGTGCCCCTATAGTTATTCACCAATCTATAAGCCACTAGAACCTCATAAATGATCTGTTCAATGATTAAACACATTGAACCATTTATGAATAATTCCTACAGCAATCATATATGCTGTTAAATATGTACTGTGCACTGTTAACCATTGATTTCGACTTTATTGTGTGTGACCTTTTGGGTTCCCCTCAAGTTGGACATGAAATAAATCGTGATAATTTAATCGAACATAAATTATCCTCCGATCAGATGGTCGTTCGATTTCAATGACCAAGGTTGAAATCTAGCAACATGCCAAGGCCCCCAAATGAGAAGGAAAGATATATACCCACTATGTATGTAATTTACATATGATACGGTCTCTCGCCTCACTGTATCCTCATCTATTGACCTAGGGTACGGAAAGTGTCTACCCATATGGTCAAAGGTTTGATGTTGATAGTATCATGAATCATGCTAACCTAAGAATCTCATATGATTCTTTCGCTGTGGCCACAGTCTCAAGCACTGATCACACATATCAACCTGCGAACTGGAATACTACTCTTATAAGAAAATATTATCCGAGAGAGTGGCGATTCTCTGTTGTATCTTTACAAATTTCATGTGATTCAACAAATGACCCAATCATACCCTTATGACCGGATCTTTTGAAACGGGGAAAGAGAATGTCAAAGTTATTTGATCCACACATAAGATTGTAAAGACCTCAAGTCTAAGGACTAGTCATATAATCGATACATGAAAGTTCTCACATACACATGGGATAAACACTCCATATGAAAACTTTCGGCGGTCAATTCGATGGACACGAGCAACTCATGCATCCATGTGATACACCAAGCGGACGGATCTCCACTAGTAGCCTATGAGATTGGCTACCCCACTTAAGGGCAGATCATATCATCATGCTAGTCTGTCCGCTTTGTGAATGCCCAGATTATTCACAAAACTATGACTATGAACATTTAAGAGTAATGATTCTCATAAGGCATGGAAGCCATCGTCTTATTACTCCAAGGGCTTTATTACAATGTTGATGATTCATATAAGTTATGTAAGATACGTATAATAAAGATTTCCATTTTATTAATTAATGAAAATATTACAAATACATGTACATATAGCCCATCAATAAGTTGGGTATAAGACATATCCCTAACAATCTCCTACTTACACTATAGCCAACTAGTATGAATCTGGACACTATACTCTCGGGTGTGCCTATCATGCTTTTGTTGAGTCAGCCCTTTAGTGAGAGAATCTGTAAGATTATCTTATTTGGGTATTTTCTTTATGATAACTTCTTTTCTCTCAACAATCTCTCTGATGAGATGAAATCGCCTGAGTACATGCTTGGATTTCTGGTGGGAACTTGGTTCCTTTGATTGAGCAATGGCGCCCTGTTGTCACAGTATATCGTGATGCCATTCTTTATCGCGGGAAGCACTTCTAGTTCCGTGATGAACTTCTTTATCCAGACTGCTTCTTTAGCTGCCTCAGATGCTGCAATATACTCGGCTTCAGTGGTAGAGTCTGATGTAGTTGACTGCTTTGAGCTTTTCCAACTGACAGCATCGCCATTCAAAGTAAACAGATATCCTGTTTCCGATCTACTGTCATCCATATCAGTCTGAAAGCTCGCATCATAGTAACCGATGACTTTCATCTCAGAACAGTCTCCGTATGTCAAAAACACATCCTTAGTTCTTCTTAGATACTTGAGGATTGTTTTGAAAGTTGCCCAGTGTTGCTCACCAGGATTTGCCTGATAATTGCTCGTTATGCTAAGAGAATAAGAGACATCGGGTCTTGTACATAGCATGGCGTACATGATTGATCCTATTGCTAAAGCATAAGGGATCCTACTCATACGCTCTCTATCTGAAGGAGTATGTGGACATTGCTCCTTAGATAATTTGATTCCATGACAAGTAGGTAAATTACCTCTTTTGGAATCTTCCATTTGGAATCTTTTCAAAACTTTATCTATGTATGTAGATTGAGAAAGTCCTAACAACCTCTTAGATCTATCACGGTAGATCTTAATGCCGAGGATGTAGGCTGCTTCTCCCAAATCTTTCATGGAGAATTCTGAGATAACCATTGCTTGGTGGCTTGCATCATAAGAATATCATTCCCGATGATTAATATGCCATCGACATATATTAAGAGAAATACAACAGCACTCCCATTACTTTTCCTGTAAACAAAAGGCTCGTCTACATTTTTGATGAAGTCAAATTCTTTGATTGTCTCATCAAATCGTAAATTCCAACTTCAGGAGGCTTGATTGAGTCCATAAATGGATCGTTTAAGCTTGCATATTTTATAATGATCATCCTTAGATGAAAACCCCTCAGGTTGTGTAATATAGACTTCCTCTATGAGGTTCCCATTAAGGAAAGCTGTTTTGACATCCACCTACCAAATCTCATAATCAAAGTATGCAGCTAGTGCCAGTAAAATTCGAATGGACTTTATCATTTCAACAGGCCATAGCCAATTCCTTGGATTTGTCTATAACCTTTTGCCACCAACCTAGCCTTATAGGTTTGGATGTTGCCTTCTGCATCAGTTTTACGCTTGTATCTCCACTTGCAGCCTATGGGTTTTATCCCTTCAGGTGCATCTACCAAGTCACATACTTGATTCTGATACATAGAGTCTATTTTGGATTTCATGGCTTCAAGCCACTTGACTGAATCAATGTCACGCATTGCTTCGTCATAACTGGTGGGATCGTCATTATTAATGACCTGATCATGTTCCTCATCAATATGGAAGCCATGCTCATGTCTTTCCCAACCAGAACTTATGAGTTCATAACCTTGTGGTTGTTCCGTGGTTGTTCCGTCGCTGCCCTTTTGAGGGGCCTGAGGTTTAGTTCTATGTTAGTTTGTTCTTCTCGTACCTCATCAAGGTCAAGTCTACTCCCACTATATTTCTTGAGAAGGAATTCATTCTCTAGAAATTTAGCATTTCTTGAGACAAATGTTATTTGTTCATTTGGAATATAGAACACGTATGCTCTTGAGTTCAAGGCATATCCTACAAACTTACATTTAACTGCCCTATCATCCAATTTGTTAGTTTGTGTGAGCTTGACATATGCGTCACATCCCAAAATCTTAGATAACTAAGACTATAACATTTTCCAGACCATAACTCATATGGTGTTTGACTAATAGTCTTGGAAGGAACTTGATTTAGTAGTAGTGTTGCAATTTCTAAAGCAAGACCTCAAAAAGAAAGAGGTAGATCCGTGCCTGGCATCATTGATCGGACCATATCTAATAATGTCTGATTTCTCCTTTCGGAGACCCCATTATGCTGTGGAGTTCCTGGAGGAGTCCACTGGGAAACAATGCCATTTTCTCTCAAGTAATCTTGAAATTCATTGCTTAAGTATTCACCACTTCGGTCAGACCTTAGTGACTTAATACTTTTATTAAGCTATTTTTCTACTTCAGCTTTGAAGTCTTTGAATTTCTCAAAGGCTTCAGATTTGTACCGCATAAGGTACACATACCAATATCATGAGTGATCATCGATAAAGGTAATGAAGTAGGAGAATCCACCTCTAGCGGTGACTGACATTGGTCTACATACATCAGAGTGTATGAGTTATAATGTCTCCGTTGTACGTTGTCCTTTATCTTTGAAAGGTAATTTGGTCATTTTACCAAGTAAACAAGACTCACAAGTTCCATAAGGTTTATATTTGAAGGGTTTGAAATACCCATCCTTATGTAGCTTAGTTAATCTTGTTTCTTTCATATGACCTAAGCGACTGTGCCATAGAAGTGATTCATTGAGATTATTTGAGTTAACGTTGTATATATTAAAGGTTGAATATTCTTTGTTAGTTTGTAAGACATAGATACCATTATTCAAATTACCATCTCCATAATTTATTTCATTAAAATAAATAGAACATTCATTACAACTTATTAGGCATGAAAACCTTCATACATAAAGAAGAAATTGAAATGATATTCTTTACTAGAGAAGGTACATAAACACAATCTTGCAAGTCTAAAACTAAACCTAATGAATAAGTCCCCACGCACAATGCAACCAGTTTTGCTCCATTACCCATGCGTAAGTCAAACTCCCCATGACGGAGTCTCCTACTGTTTCTCAGGCCCTGCACATTGTTACACAAGTGAGTCCCACAACCGGTGTCAAGCACCCAAGTAGAAGGTTCAGATTTTTGAGAATATAGTTCAATCATATGCAACATACCTGAAGCATTGGGCTTCTTGGCCGCTTGGGCTTCCTTAGCTTCCTTGGCTTTCAAGGATCTATAATTTTTATTCCAATGACCCTTTTTTCCACAAAAGAAACATTTCCCCTTTCCATTTTTCTTCTCCACCTTACCATTGGGCTTTCGGTGATCTTGAGCCTTGGTCTTGCCCTTATTTTTCTTTAGGCCTCGTGGCTTCAGGTTCGTACCCGTAAGTGAGACGGAGGTTTTAAGCTCCGGTTTTAAGTCCTTCTCTGCTTGCTTTATCAGATTGTGCAATTCTGCTAAAGTAGGTTTTTTATCAAACAGATGAAACAACATAATAAATTTAGAGAATTCTTTTGGTAAGGACTGAAGAATTAGTTCCTGACATATCTTATGATCCATGATGAACCCGAGGTTGGCCAAATTTTCAATGTGGCCAATCATCTTAAGCACATGTCCACTAACATATCCTTCCTTATACCTTGTTTGGAATAAGGCACATTGTAGGACACAGAAATCGACGACGCTGTTCTAGGCTCGCAGCCTAGTCGGGAGTACGGAATAGCCTACGAGAGACTAAATCGGAGAAAAAATGGAGTCGCCACCCAGTATGAACTGGGACAAAGATTTAAGGCCGCACTCACCCCTCGCAAGGGAATACCTCAAACCGCTGGGTTCGGAATGGTCCATTACTTATGCCACTTGTAATGAATGGATTTATGCGATAATATAACCGAGTCTACGCAATATATATATATTATATATATTATATATATATATATATATATATATATATATATATATTCAAGGATAACCTATATCTAGTTCGCATTCGTAAAAAGAAATCATATATCTAAGTTTGCATGCTTTAAAAGTAAGTCATCATAACGGCAAGCGCGCAAGTACGTAAACGCATCAAATCAATAAACACGACAATATAAATAAATAACAACTTAAACATAAATGCAAATTAAATTCCTAATGCGAAAGCAAATAACTAAATCACACGTAAAGAAATAACATACTAATGACTAAATCATGCTTAAAAATAAATAACATACTAACGATTAAATCATGCTCATACATAAGGTTAGATGAAACGAAATATGTGTGTCTCTCAAGCGGTACGTGGCATTGTATCCCGAATATAGACCGCACTACCGTCCATTCGGATTCGGCTACGGAATTTATGTCTGGGTTTCCATCCGATATACCATAAGAAAAAACAAATATTCCATTCATTTGAAAGTCATATCATACACCAATCCACAATACTCATGTGAAGTAAAATAAGAAAATAAAGAAGAATAAAGAAGAATAAACAAAAAAGGTGCCCTCAGGTCTAACCTCTTAAGTCGTCTCTTGGAAGTGCGTTTCACGGTTGTCGGAAGGGTTAATGCTCCGCAACTTTTCTGATTTACTGGTTTTCCAGATTTCATTCGTTGCTTCGCTATTTTGGGTTGCTGTTTACTCCATTTCGCTGCTGTTTTTGTTGTATTTTCTGGTCACTGTTTGCGGTTATTTAAGGGTATTTTGGTTTACTGTTTGGTAGTTGAATTTTGGTGATAAATGGGCAGATTTTCTTGACAGTTTTACGGGTTTAAGACAGTGCAGTTTCGAGACAGATTTGTGGTAATGTGAGGGCTGTTCAGTGGTAGATTTCAGGGGCTGATGGTGCTGCTTCAGGGGTTGTTTCAGGGGTAGATTTCAGGGTCTGATGGTGCGGTTTCAGGGGTAGATTTCAGGGGCTGAATGGTGCGGTTTTAGGGGCTGTTTCAGGGGTAGATTGTGGGATTTTAGAGGCTGTCTCAAGGGTTGTTTTAGGGGATGTGTTTATGCGCTGAAGGTTGGCTGGTCAGGGTTGATTGTGCGTTGAAGGTAGGCTGGTCAGGGGCTGATTGGGCGCTAAAGGTAGGCTGGTCAGGGCTGATTGGGCGCTGATTTGGGGCAGTTTTTGAAGGAGTTTGTGGCATTGATTTGAGGCACTATGTAAAAGGGGTTGACGTGAATGGAGTCTTGCTTTTTTGATGATGGTGTTTCACGGTTTTGGAATGGTTTGGAGGGCTGTGTTATGCGGCAGTATGAAGGCAATTTGGGAGGCTTTAGGCGTGAATGGACTAGGGTATTCTCTTTGTGTTTTCATGAGAATGAGCCAGGGTTGGCTGTGTTGGTGTAGGCTTCTTTTTATACGCAAATGTTGGGATTTACCTTGTGCTAATAGGGAAAGGATTTGTGTAATTATGAGGGATATTTTTAATTAGTGTGTGATAAGGAAAAATCTTTTAATTATGGATGTGATTTTATTTTATTTGATTTGATCTTTTTTTTTTTATTAGGGAAGGTAATTTAAGTGAATTAGGAAAGTGTTTGATGAGATTTGATTTGTATCTTTTAATTAGGGAAGGTGATTTATCTTGATTTTAGCATGTGTTTATTGTGTGATTTGGTTATTTTGGGAAGGCTTTGGGTGTGGGGTTTGGTCTCTTGGGCGTGGGCTTTGGCTTATTTTGGTGGGTTATGGTTTGGTGGTGTGTGTCTTGCGGGGGTTTTAGCTAAGGGTGTGTTTTAAAACGGAGGTCCAATAAGCAAACACGAAACTAAACAAGCAAATTAAATCCAATAAGATGTCAATTTTTAAATCTCCCCTTCCGACGTCCATTTCCCGCGACTTCTGCAACTTAAAGGGTAGTGCCTCCATGTGAGTCTCATCATCGGGACTTATATGCAAAAATGCAGTGCCTACACACATGACACTTGGAATCTCACGGTATGAACAGAAGTTGCATACAACTCCTTCAAGTGAAAGATGATGGTTTGAGCATCCATATCTTCATGAGCTTTCTGAAGTCCGTTCGACATAGAGCCAAGTATTATGCAAACTACTTGCTCATCATCATCGACGTGTTTCTTCCAAGCATCGAATGTATTTTGGTCAGCATCTTCTGCAGGTTCAAGAGGAAATGGTCTTTCAAGAACATAGAAAATCTTTTCTTATTGTAAGACAATTTTAAGGTTTCTAAACCAGTTATTGTAGTTGTCCCCTTTGAGCTTATGCTCATCAAGGATGGAACGAAGTGATATTCTGTTTGTCATTTGAATATTTATGAAATATTTCAACCCACGTGTTAAGAGAGAATGTTAAAATTAGGAATATGTTTTCATTAATGTTTCATAATAACATGGGCTTTTAATATTATGAAGTTGCTCTCACTCAATTATTTTAAAATTTTAAGCAAATCGCATCAAGATGGATTTCTTTTGGGCAAGGATCCCATTATCATCATTTCATAACTCCGACTAGGGCCAGTTGTTATAAAATACGATAATTAGGTAGGTTCCCAACCAATTTATGATATAAATCAAAACTCCTTGATCATTGGGTTGGGCAATCAAACATGTCATAGCTTATGCTAGTCCTTGTGGCACCCAATCTTTGCCACTAAGTTATAAGACCACGCCTAAGGGTCGTTGCGTCTTATGACTCAGAAAAGTCAAACCATTTTCAATAGTACAATTTAGGGACAAATTGGTATTGGGCAGTCTGGTAAAGCCTAGTCCTGCCAATACGGTTTAAGCCTTTTGGGTCTATACTTTATAATGAGAGGCAAATTTTAGACTTAAATTATTATTGAGGATTTTAGCAAGTTTAAGTGAATAACTGTCAAATGGATTCCTTCATTGAAAATTCTCCAGATGGAGGGTGGAGCGAACTCTCGTAAATACCCTTACCTCTTAGGCTCTTATCACCTTGGTGACAGGAATAAACAATAGATCCTCCAAATTAGTCCAACACTTTAAATATGCTTTAAAGTAAGATTTGAGAAAATGATTATCTAGATGTCTTCACAGCTTTTCCTTTTGGATATAAAAAGGTAGTGAGTGAAGGAAGACACCAAATCATTATCTAACTCTAGTAATACCTTTGGTTAAATTAACTTTAGTTTGGAAAGTTTTATTAACGCCTTGTTCCCACCCCACTTGTATCTTTTAAAATGTCTTTTATTATAAACAAGTGATATATATTTATTAGCCTTAAAGGTAATAAATCTCTAAGTTCATCACAGAATAATTACTTAGCTAAGGGATAAGCAATACAGTCTCTATTTCTTAGAAAGTCTCTAAATGCTTGCACCCTAAAATAATCATGCCAATTCTAATCATACATAGAATCATTAGGCATATGACTTTTAATATGTTGCAATTATTTTAGGCATTAAATAACTTTGATTAATATTTAATTATGATATTGCATTTTATTTTATTCAAATAAAATTACTATTCACATTTTTCTGTAGATGTGTGAATTTTAAATGTAATTTCACAATTCAAATCTTCATTAAATCATGCAAAACTTGTGCCTAAAATTAAGTTCAGGGTGTTAGCTTTCCAACAGGCTTTTAAACACCCGATTTCGAGTTCAAATGAGTGAGAACTAATCAAAACAAAAACCACGCCCTGATACCACTGTTGGGAAGCGGCCGCGAGTGCGCAGCGCAAAAATAAAAAATTATGATGTCGTTTTCCCTTGCCCAAGACCCATTTGTTTTTATTATTATACAGGCCTAGGCATGTTACTACATGTATTCTAAGCATAAAACTCATAAAACATGCAAAGAACATAAACCTAGACATGCTAACTATCATAAGAACTCTAATTAAAATAAAGAAAGAAAAAATGACTTACTTGAACCGTAGACTCCTCCAGTCCTCCATACAATCTACATGCTTTTCTAGATCTCAGCAAGCTCTTCCACATTCTAAAGAGCCACCCAAGTGTGTGGCCTCCAAAGATGCACACACCAAAGTCAAAACTCAACGGCAAGACTACGCCTTGAGTGCACGGGTATTTTACCCTTGGTGCTAGCCCAGGCAAATACCTCAAAACTTTTAACTCGAGGTTCCTCTAGTCAATTAGACTTAAGGATCCTCAAAATCAGTGGCTTACTCTTAAACTTTAGAGTTGCTTACTTATATAAACCCAATATATGAAAGGTTTGGTGCAAAAATTTGTGAAGAATTTACTAGGTTTATATAGTGCTACAAAAACAACAAAATTAATTAAGAATCCGATGTGGGATAAAATCCAATTTAATCTTAGCCATTGGATTTTAATTTAGTGGTTTAATGAGATTATAAAACCCTAATAAGAGTTTGGGCCGAATTGGAATTCAAAACAAATAACAAAATTTTTACTATTCATGAGTTACTATTCACATGATACTATTCACGCAATACTATTCATGCATTACTATTCATGAATTACTATTCATATGAATAGTAATTTTTTTTAAAAAAAATCTATTTATTCCAATTCCCAAAGTGACCCTATCGTCATTCACTAATCCCTAAGCCACTATGGAACCTCTTAAATGATTAAACACATTGAACCATTTATGAACAATTCCTACAGCAATTATATATGCTGTTAAATATGTACTGCGCACTGTTAGCCATTGATTTCGACTTTGTTGTGTGAGACTTTTTAGGTTCCACTCAAGTTGGACATGAAATGAATCGTGATAATTTAATCGAACATAAATTATCCACCGATCAGATGGTCGTTCGATTTCAATGACTAAGGTTGACATCTAGCAATATACCAAGGCCCCCAAATGAGAAGGAAATATATATACCTATTATGTATTCGATCCCTCGCCTCACTATATCCCCTATATTGACCTAGGGTACGGAAAGTGTCTACCCATATGGTCAAAGGTATGATGTTGATAGTGTCATGAATCGTGCTAACCCAAGGATCTCACATGATTCTTCTGCTGTGGCCACAGTCTCAAGCACTGATCACACATATCACCCGCGAAATGGAATACAACTCTTATAAAAAAATATTATCAGAGAGAGTGGCGATTCTCTGTTGTATCTTTACAAACTTCATGTGTTTCAACAAATGACCCAATCATACCATTATAACCGGATCTTTTAAACCGGGGAAGGAGAATGTCAAAGTTATTTGATCCACACATAAGATTGTAAAGACCTCAAGTCTAAGGACTAGTCATATAATCGATACATGAAAGTTCTCACGGACACATGGGATAAACACTCCATATGAAAAATTTCGGTGGTCAGTCGATGGACACGAGCAACTCATACATCTATGTGATACACCAAGCGGATGGATCTCCACTAGTAGCCTATGAGATCGGCTACCCCACTTAAGGGCGGATCATATCATCATGCTAGTCTCTCCGCTTTGTGAACGCCCGAATTATTCACAAAACTATGACTATGCACATTTAAGAGTAATGATTCTCATAAGGCATGGAAGCCATCATCTTATTACTCCAAGGGCTTTATTACAGTGTTGATGATTCATATAAGTTATGTAAGACACGTATAGTAAAGATTGCCATTTTATTAATTAATGAAAATATTACAAATACATGTACACATAGCCCATCCACAAGTTGGGTATAAGGCATATCCCTAACATATTTATGTGTCTGACTCTTCCGATTCTGATTATTTTGCCGAGTTTTTTCCAACAGCCACGCCGTGACAATCATCATCTCCTCGGGTAGTGTCTCATGTCCCTTCAATGCAGCTAACTTCAACTTCTGAACGGTCATCGTCATTGGCTCCTCCAACCTCTCCTCTTCGGAAGACCTCTCTGGTTCCTTTTGTGTAGGAACATTCTGCTGCTTCTGAATGACCATCTTTTCCTCGGGCGACATCTCCTACTCTCATGATGCAATAAACTGATGCTCCTAAATGGTCATAATCTTCGGCCCTTCTATCCCCTCCTCATCGGGCAACATATCATGTTCTCCCATCCAATCTTCTAGGGGAGAAACTACGTTGCCACTCGGGGTCCCTATGGCAACTGCCGCTGAGCCGTCCATTTCTTCTCACAGGCTCGAAGCTGTAAGTGATTTTTCCTTAGCTTTTTCATTTCCTCGTCTTTTTTCCTAAATAACTAAGTTTGGCCCTTTGAAAACATGAGTCGGATCTGTTCTTGTAATCGATCCAGGACATTTTAAATGATTTTGACCAGTTAGACTCTACTTTTTCCTTGCCTCCCTCATCTCCGGCCCAGACTACTACAGACTTGGAAGCCTTTAGGAGGTTTTCAGCCAATATGCCTCCATTATGACAATAGAGATCGGTCAAGCTGCCCTGCCAGAGAATATGCTCAAGTTGGAAAGAACTTCCTCCGAGCTAGTCTGACTATTGGGTCTTCCTGTTTTGCTCATTTCAGTGGAAGGCCATCTCTCTCTCCAAGATGTGCAAAGCAAGGTCTCGGCCCTCATTCTTCATTATCGGACCATACACAGTCAAAATGCCGGGCTTCATGCTTCCATAACCAAGAAGGATAGGCTCTAAGATACTATTGATAATATTCAACAAATTATAAGGGCATCTACAGACAAAATGGTTATTGAGGAGTCATTATTGCTGGATTTAGAATGATAATTATAAGAGATCCAACGCCTTATAGAAGAAACTCGTATGAGGAGAGACGCTAAGAAAAGGGGCATTGCCTCTCAGGTCGCTGGGGTGACTACTATAATGGCCGAGTTCAAAGATTTGGCCCAAGTTTACTTTGAGCGGGGTTTGGCCGATCTAGTGACTGCCGACTTGGAGATGCATAAGGAATTACGTAACTTATGGGAAAAGTTCTTGCTCTTGAGGGATTCTTCTGAGAAGCTTCAGCGGCCTTCGGCTAGCAAATGATTGTGGGATAATATGACCCATAGCGTCACTATTTGCACAGATCATTGTGTTGTTGTAGTAAATTAACTATGTAATAAGGAAATTGCACTCTCATCATTTGTGATTAGATCACCATAGATATATAAATGAAGAGAGGTCCCTATGATTAGTTCCTGGATTGAGATGATATGAGACAGTATCAGTCCACGAAGGATTAACATTAAATATCCCTAGCCGTAGTATTATCGAGACTGGACATCGATAATGCGGAATAGGCTAGTATTGCACTTGTGCGCGTTGTGAGGGCACAACGACATAGTTCTCATATATATAAGTGTTGGAGACTTATGCAAGTGCGATAGGAGGTCGTGTTTCACCGATGGTACGGGAAACAGCTTCGCTCTGGATAGACCCTTTGGAATCCCATTGGTATTATGACTAGGTGTCTATGGGAGGCCGAAATCAAGGTAGGTGTGTATAGTCTTAACCTGAGACTTGCATCGCTAATACTTACGATAATTGATAAACTTTGGTTTTGGTGGTTGGGGGCTTTGACCGGTTCTGTGTTCACCACTTCTGGGTTTATCAGAGAGTCGTAGAGTATTGGGTGTGATGTCGAGACGGAAGTATCACTCCTGTCATAGTGGAGATGATGTCAAGCAGGATACGGTATTAGTACTATTAAGTGATGCGCATCCAATCGTGATATTATGACCAGGTCATGAATATCCGATTATAGAGACTAGTTACCAGACATCCGATATGTGTTTCGGACGGGGCAGACACTTATCCAGCCCCAGCCCTAGCACGTGACTATCCGATACTGGGCCAATACGCACAATACATTAGTATACTACGCTTGATATAGATCTAAATATTCATAATTGGATATGTCCGGAGAATTGGGTAGACTTGGTACTTTGCTAGGAGTTGACCTTGTCTCGTAAATCGGTAGAACGTAGTACTTGGTACGTACGTGATTCGGATACTCCGACGACCGTATTTATAGCCAACTTATCCGGAGATCTCATGGATCGCTTCCCGATAATGCACCGATGACGCATAACTCGCACTCATTAATAATCTGGGATTATATAGAAGAAGGAGAAAATTAATCTAGGATTAATTACGGAGATATTTTATCTAGGATAAAATATCGTCTAGAGAGAGATAACGATTAATTTGGAATTAATCGCTAAATTAATATATTTGATATATTAAACGAAATTAGATTTCGACGCGGAATTAAAATTAGATTTTAATTCGGGCGAACGAATTAATTTAGAATTAATTCGTTAGCGACGTGAATAGTGAATTCGCTAGGCGTAATCATTTAATTACGACGCGACGGAAAAATCGTTAATTTAGAATTAGCGAACCCGAGCCCGAGTGTGTTTGCCAGTGCATTCGTATTTCGAATTCGAGTGCGGCTACGTAAGTCACATCAAGCGTCAAATCATTCGTCACATCAAGCGCCAAATCAAACGTCACTTTGAGTGATGTGATTGATTGAT
The DNA here is from genome assembly GCA_019454045.1 of Zanthoxylum bungeanum. Taxonomy (NCBI): domain Eukaryota; kingdom Viridiplantae; phylum Streptophyta; class Magnoliopsida; order Sapindales; family Rutaceae; genus Zanthoxylum; species Zanthoxylum bungeanum. Next base: position 115,627 of record SKCR01005089.1, on the reverse strand, counting down.
TGATTGATGATGATTGATGAGTTGATTGATTGATTGACACCATCAAATCACTTTTATAAAGTGACTATGAATAGTTGATGTGTGTAGGTGGAATAGTGACTTGATAGGAGTAATTGATTTACATAGATTTTATTAGATAAAATTTATTGTAAAAGACTTATTTATTTTTAGAAAATATATAAGACTTTTTGGTAAATCATTTACAAAAATTTTTCAAGCAAACTTTTTCATCTCCTTCTCTCTCTCATTCACGCCCATTTGGGGCCATTTTTCTTCTTCTGCAACAGCTCACTGCCGTGAGCTTGAGGGAGGCAAATGAGTGATTTTCATTTGATGAAATCAAGTGCTAGCACACTTGTGAACATTGCGAAGGTGTTAGGGAGGTTCACCCATGAGGCGGGACTCATCCGACGAAGTTTGGAGCTCCAAAATGAGGCCTGAATCAGCTCATTCCAGTGAGCTCACTGCAGTGTATGTGCGCCCAAAACAGTGAAGTTTTTGGCTTGAAACATCTTCCAATCGACTCAACCGATCGATGTGAGTATTCCGCTACCTCCGTTGATGTATTCACTCATAATTTCATGTCTTGATTTGATCTTGGGACCTAATAAAAACTCAACAATGGCATCTAGAGCTAAGGTTGCAAGCATGAAATTTTAGGGATTTAAAATTTGGGTAAATGTGATTTGAGCATGATTTGAATGAATTGTTTGTTTGAGTATGCTTATAACATGTTTAATTGCATATTGGTTGGATCAATTTGACGAAAAATGATTTGGAATTATTTTCCCCAAAATGGATATGTTGGCCGAATATAAATGGAATTTTTGGATCTTGGATTTTTTGATTTTTGATTCATTTGATGAGTTAGAATCATTTAGGTTGACGTTAATTTGAATCGAATTGGATTAGATTTCGAATTGGACAAAACCCCAAATTCCCTCTCTTGGCCGAATGTATCATTGCCCTAATGTCTTGGTAATTTTGGTTTTGTGACATTGGATGTGTGTGAAATCATTTAGGATGATGATTTGATGTTGATTGTAGGTTCGATTGGATCGAAACCGAATCGGACACAAAATCCCTCATTGGCCGAGACCTTTAAGCATGTAAATGGGTTTGATTTTTCAATTTGTGTGTTGGACATATGATAATGAATTAGCATGATTAATTGGACTAATTTGATGCTTCGGAAATATCGATTTAGGTTATTAATCATCGTAATACACTTTGGTAATTAAATTGGAAAATTGGATTTTTTGAATTTAATTATTTGGGCCTAATTTTGGAAATTGGATTTAAATGTTGTAATTGGGCCTATTGGCCTTGATTTATCAAGTTTGGTTTAGGCCAAATGGATTGGATCCAATTGGGCCTAAAACCTTAACCATAAAGCCCAAATGCGACTTAATGAACCTTTAAAGTTCAATTGGGCCTAATGGGCCAAGATTGATTTATGGGCTTATGGGGTAAATCCCGGATTGGACTTTGGTTATCGGTTTGACCCGAGTTGACCAAAAGTCCACGCCTTAAGAAATCAATCAAAAGCCCATTGGACTTTAATTGAATTGACATTGGACGTTAATCGGTCTTTGAGACGCGTTACGACTAGATTTGGAATTTAAATCGTAAAAGGTTTATTAAATAAAAGTGTAATATTTAATTTGGAATTGAATAGTGAATTAGTATTAAGTACATGTTAAATTAGATTTAATAATGTAGTTTAATTTAATTCATGAATTCGTACTTTAAGTACTTATTCGCAAAAACGAGTTTGACTCAATCAAAATCAAATCGTTGTTTGAACATTGGATGATCACTTAATTATCAGATTAATTAATTTGATTAGATTGATTGATAGCATGCTTATGTGTGTGAATACTTGGTTGTGTTGAATGAATAATGTATATCGGATGGATATTAGATGGGTGGGCAATTTTAGAAATTGTTGTAATAAATTCGATTTATTAAATTGGACCTGCGTGTCCAGCCTTATCACCCTATTTCTTTGTATTCTCTTCTCACCTATTCCCCTCTATGTATATGAGGTTTCTTTAGAAGTGTAGTGTAACGGGTAGAAGTAGTACAAGTGCTAGCTTGAGTGAGAAAGGGAGAGATTTGATCTAGGATCAATGTGTAAAGTATCCATCCGCATATCATTATTATTTTATTTCATACTCGCTTTATTATGTATTTAGAATGCATGTTTAAGGGTGTATGATGATGAGACCTAACAAAGATAATTAAATTGGTAGCCAATTTGCACGCGAAAAACCCTCGTTCTATATTAAGCGATTATCCTTCCATTGAATGATTCTTGTTCAAGATCTGATTGGCATTGGTTTGTTGGCCAAAGTCAAGACCTTGTCAATTGGATGTATTTGAATCATGAGAGTTTTGTTCCACATCGGTGTCTAGTCCAAGTTGTGATTTGTTGGCCAAAGTCAAAATCACTTCTTGTCCAAAGACATTGATTACGAAACTTTCCTTGTCAATGGGTCCCGCTTAACTGGAGTCATTAGGTTTGTTGTGCCAAAGCCAAGGCCTAGATGATTCGGAGGATAAGGTTAGAAAATGTATTAGATACATTGGCATATGTAATATGTTTAGGACTTGGATGTCCACCTAACCGGATCTAGGAATTGGATTGGATCCAATTGATCTGTGAGATCTACCTGGTTAAGTAGCATACAGCTTGTTGGCCAAAGTCAAGGTTGTATGTTATTTGACAGGATCCTAGCCCACTAGGAAACACGGTTTCCCGAGTACTCCACATAGGGTTAGAGGCTCGACGAAAAATAGTGGGAGGCAAGTATTGAATTTGCAACATTCGTTCAATTACTCGCCATACACGCTCAAACAAATATCATTCGTCAATATTTTACGTTGTTTAAATATTTATATATAGTTGGACTATATACAAACTCATTCAATATATAGTTGATTTTATAATTAGATTGTAGTAATCAATATAATTGAATTAAAATGATAGTTGATTTTGTAATTGGATTATAGTAATCAATATTAAAATTATAGTTGATTAAATAATTGGATTATTGTAATCATTATAATAAATAGTACCTTATTAAAATGATTAAATAGTTGGACTATTGAAATCAAGAAAGAATTGAAAAGGTTGAATGTTTAAAATATATAATCCTTGGATTAAATGTTTTAAATGATTTAATTTTCAATTGGGAATCAATAATAGGTTAATTTATTTGATAAAATAACTTATTATGACTAAGCCCAGAATTAAGCAAATAGTTGAGCATAAAATCTTTGGAAGATTTATGTGATGATGACTTTAGTGCTTAATTAATATACTTACAATAAATCTATCTTTAGATTTAAAAGTATTAAAGTTGCATTTAATAATTCTTAGAGAATTGATTTGACTATTCTAGTGGAGAAAAGTCAAAGTTTGCAATTGGGCATATTGCACGAGGTGCATATCGTTTCGATATTCCGAAACCCAAGGCTTGGCCAAAGGTTGTGAAATATTGAAAAGATAATTGACATATCCCAAAGTGACTACCATTTGGATATGGAAGACACGAAGGAATTAAGAAAGGGCGAGGCTCTAACTTTAAAAATATTTGTCAAAGTTAAGTTCACAACTAGTATTGAAATTGGATTTTAAATACTTAGTGTGGTACATAAGATATATATGTATTGATGTTGGGAATCCGCTGTGAGCTGGATACTGACTTCAAGCCGAGATTATTCTGCGAATCGGAAACTGGACGAAAGTCGCTGTTTCGACTGTAGATACCTAAGTTTAGGAACTACCCTTAGGGTATGTACTTAAATTAGGAAATGTTATAATGTAACTAGTTTGACTAGAGACATTATCTCTATATCAGTGTTTAATCCGTTGCGGATAAAACCTTTATATTCTAGAACACTAAAGTGTTTTATTATATAAAGATGATAGTGAGATAAACACATTAGATGTGAATAACAGAATTTATATTTTGAATATAATAAAATCTCAAACATATAAAATGACAAATAAATAGCTCAAATTGATTTGATCAATAGAGACTTATTTGTGGCATTGTTGTCTAGGACACAATTAAACAAGACTCGTATATCCACACTTTTGAAGAGTGGGTACTAGGACTGATTTGACTATTCAAATAAGGTCTACGAATATAGTTTATTAGGTTAAATACCTAAAATACTATTTACTTGGTAATAGTAAAAGGGCCACCGATCTGTTAGCCCTATTCATGGTGAAGTTAGTGGGCCCATATCTAACTAGGCTAGATGTGAACATGAATATTTCGTGACCTTAACGGATGTGGCATCACGTTATGGTTATGTGTTTCTTTTGAAGAACACAGATCGGAAACTTTGAAGTTTTCGACACGAAGTATATAAACAGATCGGCTATAGTATTATTCCGCCACGGTTAGACCGTAATGGAAATTACTTAAGCAGTAAGTTTCATACGTAATGAAAGAGTACGGTATTCTTTCAGATGAGGACTCCTCCCGAGATACGTCAGTTAGACGGTGTGTCTCAACCAAAACCGAATTTTGTTGGACATGATATGGTTATCACGAGTCGCTCTTGAGCTACTATTCCTTCAATAGGATATGTATTAACAGTGCAAAACTTATTTAGAATAAGGTTCCATATAAATCTGTTTGACAGATATCATATAGGATATGAACAGGGAAGAAACGAGGTTTCTCGTTCCTGATAGTTTGGGTATGCCAGACATAACGTTTGGATGATACCAAACTTTAAGACCCAAATTGGATAAGTGCCAATATAGGTTATCTAAGGGAAACCTTAAGTATAGTACTTGTAAATCTCACATGAGAACAATGTAATTGTTGCTCACCATGCGGTTTTTCCTGAGAGGAATACCGATATGCAGTGGTCAGTGGGAGGATAGTGATACTCGATGAAAATCAGAGTAACACTGTTCAAGGCACGAAGTCCTTAATGGAACACAAATAGTTCATCTATGATGAATCTATACCATTAATCTTCAAATACACAAGAACTTCATAGATCGGATAGAGTCAGAAAACAACCTAGGGTATGGGTTTCTGATCTCGCCCCATGAAGATGTCAATCTTATGGAGGTGTACCATCCGACTACGTTTGGAGGAAGTGATACGAGGTATCGACTCCCCGTTATGGCAAAGTGCCATGAGTCCGAAATGGATTCCATGTATAACAACTATTTTGGATACTAGTTGTTGTACCACAAGGCATTGTGCCTATTGGTACATTAAACGTCTTCAAGGAAGACATACATGGATGGCAACATATCAACGTACAAAGCTGGGCTTTTAACGGAAAGGTATCGTTATCAACATTGTGTTAATAACGGTTCGACCTTTTACCTGTTGCCATGGTAAATCCATTTTGAAGATGCTTGAAGATAACTGTATATTTCATTTATGAAATGTGTCAGTTATAGATCAAAATCGCTTTCCTGAAAAGGAAACCTTTTGGAGAATGTTTATAACATTCTGACGATTTTGTATAACCGACAAACAAGGTTTGCGGGTTATTCGATCCATGTTTGGATCAGTGCAAGCATAAGGTTCTTGGAACTGTCATTTTGAAATAATCATAATGGTTTATGATTTGACTCAAAACGAAATAATTCTTGTGTATATAAGGAGGTTAGTGGGAGAACGCACTGACAGTGAAATTCCCATAAAGCTATTGTTGAAAGCTTGGCTTTCATAGATATTCTTTCAATAGAAATTCTCCGTAGGATTCTGGGGAGTAACAACCTTTATTCAAGGAATAAAGATCTACTGGGATAGATTTGGAGTTTGTTAACACTCTCTGGGAAATTGTACATTTAAAATGTACTTGTATTGGTGTCTCATACGCTTCGAGCATATGGAGTCACAATCGGGTCAATCCAAGTGATAGTCACTGGATTGTAGTTAAGAACATCTGTTAGTATCTTAGAGAACTAAAGATGCTGTCTTAAACTATGGAGAATGAGAACTTGAGTGACTGGGATCACCGCTGCAAGTTTCCAAACTATTAAATACTACGGTACTATAAAGTTTGTATAACGGGACAGTGAGCTGGAAATCTTCCAAGCAAGATAACTGTTGCCGAATAAACAACAAATGCGGATTATTACTGCAGCTGAGGCAGCAAAAGAAGCCATTTGGATCGAATATAAATCTAATTAGATTAGATGTAGTTCTGTTAGCAGCTGAACTAGGCGTCAGCACAGGCTAAGAAATTAAAGGTCTCATCGACGATCCAGATATATACTTCTATATCATCTGATTCGTTCGGATCATACATCGTGGCGATGTGATGATCGTGTAAATCGCGTCAGACGATAATCAAACAAATTCGCTGACGAAAACCTTTCCTCAGCAATTTGAGCGAACCTTACATAGTTCAAGTGTTGGAACACTTGAGTGACTCGCTACGTGCCAAGTGGGAGATTGTTGGATAATATGACCCATAGCGTCACTATTTGCACAGATCATTGTTGTTGTTGTAGCAAATTAACTATGTAATAAGGAAATTGCACTCTCATCATTTGTGATTAGATCACCATAGATATATAAATGAAGAGAGGTCCCTATGATTAGTTCCTGGATTGAGATGATATGAGACAGTATCAGTCCAAGAAGGATTAATCATTAAATATCCCTAGCCGTAGTATTATCGAGACTGGACATCGATAATGCGGAATAGGCTAGTATTGCACTTGTGCGCATTGTGAGGGCACAACGGCATAGTTCTCATATATATAAGTGTTGGAGACTTATGCAAGTGCGATAGGAGGTCGTGTTTCACGATGGTACGGGAAACAGCTTCGCTCTGGATAGACCCTTCGGAATCCCATTGGTATTATGACTAGGTGTCTATGGGAGGCCGAAATCAAGGTAGGTGTGTATAGTCTTAACCTGAGACTTGCATCGCTAATACTTACGATAATCGATAAACTTTGGTTTTGGTGGTTGGGGGCTTTGACCGGTTCTGTGTTCACCACTTCTGGGTTTATCAGAGAGTCGTAGAGTATTGGGTGTGATGTCGAGACGGAAGTATCACTCCAGTCATAGTGGAGATGATGTCAAGCAGGATACGGTATTAGTGCTCTTAAGTGATGCGCATCCAATCGTGATATTATGACCAGGTCATGAATATCCGATTATAGAGACTAGTTACCAGACATCCGATATGTGTTCGGACGGGGCAGACACTTATCCAGCCCCAGCCCTAGCACGTGACTATCCGATACTGGGCCAATACGCACAATACATTAGTATACTACGCTTGATATAGATCTAAATATTCATAATTGGATATGTCCGGAGAATTGGGTAGACTTGGTACTTTGCTAGGAGTTGATCTTGTCTCGTAAATCGGTAGAACGTAGTACTTGGTACGTACGTGATTCGGATACTCCGACGACCGTATTTATAGCCAACTTATCCGGAGATCTCATGGGTCGCTTCCCGATAATGCACCGATGACGCATAACTCGCACTCATTAATAATCTGGGATTATATAGAAGAAGGAGAAAATTAATCTAGGATTAATTACGGAGATATTTTATCTAGGATAAAATATCGTCTAGAGAGAGATAACGATTAATTTGGAATTAATCGGTAAATTAATATATTGATATATTAAACGAAATTAGATTTCGACGCGGAATTAAAATTAGATTTTAATTCGGGCGAACGAATTATTTAGAATTAATTCGTTAGCGACGTGAATAGTGAATTCGCTAGGCGTAATCATTTAATTACGACGCGACGGAAAAATCATTAATTTAGAATTAGCGAACCCGAGCCCGTGTGTGTGATTGCGAGCGCATTCGTATTTCGAATTCGAGTGCGGCGACGCAAGTCACATCAAGCGTCAAATCATTCATCACATCAAGCGTCAAATCAAACGTCACTTTGAGTGATGTGATTGATTGATTGATTGATGTGATTGAGTTGATTGATTGATTGACACCATCAAATCACTTTTATAAAGTGACTATGAATAGTTGATGTGTGTAGGTGGAATAGTGACTTGATAGGAGTATTGATTTACATAGATTTTATTAGATAAAATTTATTGTAAAAGACTTATTTATTTTTAGAAAATATATAAGACTTTTTGGTAAATCATTTACAAAAATTTTTCAAGCAAACTTTTCATCTCCTTCTCTCTCTCATTCACGCCCATTTGGGGCCATTTTTCTTCTTCTGCAACAGCTCACTGCCGTGAGCTTGAGGGAGGCAAATGAGTGATTTTCATTTGATGAAATCAAGTGCTAGCACACTTGTGAACATTGCGAAGGTGTTAGGGAGGTTCACCCATGAGGCGGGACTCATCCGACGAAGTTTGGAGCTCCGAAATGAGGCCCGAATCAGCTCATTCCAGTGAGCTCACTGCAGTGTATGTGCGCCCAAAACAGTGAAGTTTTTGGCTTGAAACATCTTCCAATCGACTCAACCGATCGATGTGAGTATTCCGCTACCTCCGTTGATGTATTCACTCATAATTTCATGTCTTGATTTGATCTTGGGACCTAATAAAAACTCAACAATGATTATATTTAATGTTAGGACATTGCACTCGTCCTTTTACTTGTATTTTAGGATATTAATGAAATTATGACATTTATTTATATCTATTTACTTCGTTTCATCCTTATTTCTATGTAGAAGACATCATATTCTCGTGTTCCCATAATAAAGGCACATATTTTTTCAAGTACTTGCCATTTACCACTCTGATATGCATTTCTCCGTTCAAATTTTTTAAATGGTAGGCCATGTTTGGCAACACATTTCCTATATCAAACTGGCCATCCCAATTAGGCGACCATTTTCTATATGTCGAAATCTTGGCACCTAGTGGAAGTATAGTTTTCCATACTAATTCACCTTTTCTGATTGATTTGGCCACGACTTTCTGATTATACCCCTTGGCCATCTTTATCTTCTGTGCTTCCAAATAATTGATGACATCATATTTGACATCGTCCAATTCTAATAAATTTTGGATCATTGCCTCGTTGTAATCTTCTCTTGTCAATTCTTTCTACAATTCCACCATAGTAGATTTAATATTGACTTCAACTGGTAATACAACCTCTTGACCATATACTAATTGAAATAGCGTGACCGAGGTACCCGTCCAAGGTGACGTCCTATAATCCCATAGAGCCTGACTTAAGTATTCAGCCCTAATCCGTTACCATTTTTCAGATCAACCATTTGAGAGTTTTGTTGGACGATTCTACCTGACCATTTGACTAGGGGTAGTATGGAGTGGTGTTTACTAGCCAGACCCCGTATTCGGTCAGGAAGCTCTTAACCTTTTCACCGTTCAGAGAAGTACTGTGATCCACCATTAATATCTGGGGGATACCAAATCGGTGGATAATATGCTCTTTTATGAACTTGATAATCTGCTCTTGAGAAATCTCTATTATTGGAATTGCTTCCGCCCATTTGGTGAAGAATCTGTGGCGACGATGATGAAGGTATGTATTTTGCTTGATACGGGATAAATTTTCCCTATCAAATCAATCGTCAATCCCATAAACGGCCACTGCTTAATAATAGGGACCATCTCGGCCGCTGGTGCTCTTTGAATGGGCCCATGCTTCTGACAAGTAATGCATCCCTTAGCATACAATACACAGGATTCTCCCATTTTCGGCCAAAAATATCCGCTCCATATGATCAACCACCTCATTTTTATCCCAGCCTGGTGAGCCCCACAGACCCCTTCGTGTATTTCGGCCATAATAGTCTTAGATTCCGATGGCCCTACACATTTCAATAACAGATCGTACTGGCTTTTTTGTATAACACATCTTCCAACACCACATAGTTCAAGGCTTTTAGTTTTAGCCTTCGGTCTTTCCCATTTTCTGGTTGTCTTAGGAATTCTTTGATCTCCCTTCTCTAATCGTCCACATCTTCGACTTCAGTGGTCATGACGTCCATCACACCCTTTCGCCACGTCAGGGCTGGTTTGGCCTCCTCTCTCATATATTCGCTATATATGCTTGTCTACTTGTACACTAAGGTTGCTTGGGCCAAATCATTGGCCATCTCATTTTTGCCCTTGGGACATGTTCCAGCTCTACGAAATCAAACTGATCTAATAGCTCTTTAGTTATGTCTGAAAGTACCATGACTGATAGACTCTGGCACTTAAAGGCTCCCATCACCTGCTGGATCACTAGATGTGAATCCCCTTTAACGGACACATGCGTCACTCTCATGTTGATGAGTATTTCCAACCCAAATATTAAAGCCTCGTATTCGGCCTGGTATTAGTGCAACATTCGTCCAGCTTGATTATGAAACGGAATAATTCCCCCAATGGACTAACCAAGACTATTCCCATTCCTGCTCCTTTTGATGTGCTAGATCCGTCAAAGTACATTGTCCATGGATTTAAACTGCATTTCCTTTTCTATTTTCATTTATTTAGTGGTACTTAAACACGAGTGATCAGCTAAGAAATCCGTTAGGGACTGATTCTTTACGGACTTTTGGGTTCATATCGTATATAGAATTCTGACAATGATAGAGACCAAAACCCAACTCTTTGATGCAAAATAAGACGAGAAAATATTTACTTTATTATAATTTTTATAATTAAGTACACAATAGTCAGTCTAAAGTATGAGCGAATTTAGTACATGTGAAATACAAAGCCAAACACAACTTATCCATTGGAGAATAATTACATTCATATTTCAAAAATTATATGCTAATATAATAGATGGCTCTTTCGACATTCTCATTGTCATCTAGATGGCTTCTTCGACATTCCTTTGTCGTCTTGTGCAATCATTCCAGCTATAGATTGCTCTTCAGCGGATATGTAAAGCTTCATTGGCTATCATGGCACATGGGGTACCATCACCTGCGGTTGTGACAAATAATTCTTCAGGCTCTCGAAAGCCTTTTGATGTTCCTCGGTCAAGACGAACTCTCATTATCATTTAGCCTCAGCAGGGACGAGAACACTTTAGTTTTTCCTGCACAGTTAGAAATGAATCTTCTTAAGAAATTAACTTGCCCTAGGAATCTTTACAACTCTTTTTTATTTTGGAGTGGCTTAGCTTCAGTAATTGCCCGAGATTTATTGGCGTCAATCTCAATTCCCCACTGGTGGACTAGAAAGCCCAAGAAATTTCCTGCACACACCCCGAAATCACATTTGGCAGGGTTTAACTTTAATTTGAATTTCCTCATTCGTTCAAAAGCCATCGCTAAGTGGCTAAAATGTTCGTCCAAGGTCATAGACTTAACCACTATATCGTCTACATAAACCTCTACAAAATTACTGATCATGTCATGGAAAATTAGATTCATGGCCCGTTGGTAAGTGGCCCCGGTGTTTTTTAGGCTGAATGACATTACCACGCACTCATAACATCCTAAAGACCCCAGGCATCTGAAAGCTGTTTTATGAATATCATTTTCGGTAATGAAGATTTGGTTATATCCTGCATACCCATCCATAAAAGAATACACTTGATATCCTGTTGTGGAGTCTACTAAGGAATATACTGTAGGCATGGGGTAATGGTCTTTTGGTGTTGCCAAGTTTAAATTCCTAAAGTCTATGCATATTTTTAGTTTTCATTATTTTTCATGACAGAGACGATATTTGACAACCATTCTACATATTTGGTCGTTCTAATGCATTTTGCCTTCAAGAGGCGCTCGATTTCTTTTTTAATGTCGGGCATGACATTGGGTGCAAACCTTCGGGGAGGCTGCTTATGTGGCATGTGATTTGGCAGAATTGGAAACCTATATTCTAATAAAGTTTTATCTAAACCAGACATTTCATCGTAGTACTAAGCAAAACCATCTTTATATTTTATAAAAGATGGAGTAGTTTTCCACCTACCTAAGCCTTTAGTTCCTTGCTGATATAAGTGATGCGTCTGTCGTCCTCACTTCCCAAGTTTACCTCGTCCAAAACGTCTTTTACCCTTGTAATGTTTGTTTTATGCCGTCTATTCAGAGCGTACTCTTCTTCCTCCTTTAGTTGTTCGTTCTTATTACTTCCTTCCATCAAACAATCCACCTCGCATACCTCTCTTATTCCGTATTATATCTATTGTGCTAACAATTTATCTCCTAAGGCTAAAATTACGGCCTGAGCCTCGACTTCAACTTTCAATTTCATTATATAGGCCATTAAACTGGCCCTAGTGGCCGCGAGCACGACTTATTCTTTATTTTATTCGCTCTTTTCCATTGGAATTGCTGGTTTCCTGGCCATGCATTGGCCCTTCGAAAGCCACTATAGTTGGCCTTATTTGTGTGAACAAGTCATTTAATATATCTGTAGGGTATGGCTCGTCATTCTGGGCCACTATGGCCGAATTTCCTACTTCGTTCAACATTTTTGTTGGCCCGTAATTCCCTTCATACATGAAATATTTGGCTGAATTTGTCTCTTTGTGAAGTGCTTATTATCGGCTTGTATTATTTCTACTTCATCTTTATGATTCCAAAAAACCAGACATTGATAAAGGGACAAAGGAATGCAACGGCTACCATGGATCCAGTCTCATTCCAAGAGCATGTTATATATTATCGGTCCATCTATAACGAAAAATACTTCTGTCTTTGTAATGCCTCCTACCTGCAAGTCTAGTGGGACAACCCCTTTGGCTGTCGTTGCCCCTCTATTGAAACTTATAAGCACCACCTCCGTAGGGATGAGATCGTCCTTCGATTGCGCTAATCGCCCCAGCATCCTCACCGGGATTACGTCGATAGTTGCTCTATTTTCAATCAACACCTTAATGATGGGTATTCCATTTGCCTTTCCTTTCACATACAATGGTTGCAGGTGTTTTGTCATTTATTGTGGTGGTTTTGGAAACGTCATTTTCCCTAACAGTCCTACCTCCATCGTTTGTTCATTGTTGGTACTTGTCTAAGGTGTCTCTTCCTCCTCGACCAATCCAGAAGGTGGCAATATGATCGGTGAGTCACGAGAGACATTATTGATGAAAATCCTTCACTTTTTCACCCTGGTTACGGCCCATTTTACCTTGGGCATTTTGCTTAGGACGAGGTATGGGGATCGCCCCAAGTCATCTCCTAATGTTCCCAACTGCATGATTTCTGGCATCATATAATTCTCTGAGGAGCCAATTTTATGATATCCCCCTCCTTCGTGCTTCGATCCTAAATCTATTTCTTCATCTATATCCGTCAGTTCTTCATCAGATGCCTTCCTATCTATTATCGCGAGTGCTACGAATTCTATCTATTACAAGATTTTATTTTTAAGATTTCTAAATACCGAATGACTCCCTTCCTCCACTATAAATATAACAGTTCGTCCAACACTCAAGAGGAGGCTAATACACAGTACAAACACCAAAAACATATATTCTTAGAGATCCAAGGAGGAGAATTGAAGAGAAACAAGAAGGAGATTAAGGTGTTGACATCCGAAGAGGAAGAGATTAAATTCAGGTTTTATATTCTTATTTCTTTTCTTAGAACTCTAATGATTTCCATTAGATTCATGGCCTGTTTATTATTATTTTTATCAATTGTCATGAACTAAACTCCTTAATTCTAGAGAATGATGTAACTGATGGTTGAACCCTGTATTGATTGTTAATTTTATTATGAAGTTTTATTAATTTATTTATATTCTTTTGAGTTTAATGCTTCTTGATTGTTGGCCAGAATTGAAGATGATACATGTTTAGAATCTATCACTCGAGAGATGGGATTTTGAATAGATCTAGAGAATATAACCTAAGATTTTACAGAGTTCCAGAGAATTTGTAGTCCTTTGAAGTCGTTAATAGAGAATCACAAAGCGTAATGAGTTGTTAACTATTGGATTTTTATAAAGATATCGAAGTCTATAGTTGATGATCTTTTCACTCGGCACTCGAGAGAGAGAGTGGATATTTTAGGAGTCTTGACTTATAAACAATATAACTGATCATGGATTAATTGACATGACAAATGTATAGGCGACAACTATGTGAAATCAGGATCCAGAATCTCTATTGTATTAGTTTCTCTTATCAAATTATTTTTATATTTTGTTTATTTAAATAAATCTTTGTTAATTATCATCTAAATAAAGTTAGATTTATCAATTGTAGTACTTAGTGCGAGTTAACGCAATCACTGTGGGTTCGACACTTTTAACTCATATTTATACTAAAAATTGACACCGTACACTTGCAGTACGATATAAAAATATCACAACAGCTACATACCCTATAGAACCTTTTTAGATGACACTGATGAAGTCTTTGAGTATTAAGCATTTCACGATGACACCTTGATCAAGTCAAAGGCTTAGCGGTATCAAGAGTCAAAGGTATCAGTTAAGGAGCTTGAACAAGCAGAATCTCAATTTGATCTAGATAATTCTTTGGTTGTTGATTGCAATTTTGTGGAGAATAAGCTGAATAGCTACCTGAACTGTTCATACCAACCACAGAAGATGAAGGCCTACAGACAAACATATCCGTACATCCTCAAGCTGACATTTATGAAGCATGCATTGCACAAATGACAGATAAAGAGCCAAACAATGAAATGATAAAATATATATGTGACGAAAAAATGGAGCAAGCACTGCGCATAAGTCACTTAAATTTGGGACAAAACTTGCGAAATCTCAGGTTCCATTTTCTTTCTATCTCATTTTATTTGAATTTTATTTGTTATTTGTGAAAAATTTAGAGTTGTAATTGTTGTGAACAAAACAAAACGTATTTGCTGTTAAAATTTTGAAGTTGTGGGCATGTGTTTGTGGTAGTTCCTATTGGAAAATTTGTAGTTTTGGAGGCGAAGTTTGTGATTTTTGAGTTGTTGAAGTGTTAGTTTAGGGTGGTAAATTAGGAAATCTTGAAAATTATGGAAAATTCTGTAAAAATTTTTAAAATATTAAAATAGCTCCAAAGAGAACGCGAACATCAGCGGCATCCGAATCGAGTTATAATGTAATAAAATTTGTGTCGGCAGATGCTGAGCGTCGATATGAAAAGGGATGGGACAAAAAGTCCCGATTATAGAGAGGGGTTTTGACATTAATCCTAGATAGTTTCCTCATATAGATAGAATTATCACCATCAGGCACTGGCATATGCTTTGCTACAGCCTAACCCAACCTGTATTCCCGTAGTCTATGAGTTCTATGCCAATATTTACGAGCATCAGGCGTATCAGGTGTTAGTTAGAGGTCAACATGTGACATTTGATAGATCCACAATTAATAGGTAATATTGGTTGCCCGATATGGAAGCAGATTATTATATGAAATCTATGTAGCATATAAATATGACTCATCTAACAGAATATTTTGCATCCTCAATGTTATATGGGATCTGAGTAGCAACGAGGAATATTTGAAGATGAGCTCATGATATCTTAAGCCAGATGCCAGGGTTTGGTTTTATTTTCTGAATCGCACATTGCTGTCAGGCACCCATATCACCAATGTAACCAAAGAATGAATGATCATGTTATATTCTCTATTGGAGGGCAATACCATTGATGTGGGTGGGTTGATATCGACCAATATAGTTTGGGCAGCATGTTCTACACAAACTGTCCTGATGTACTACAGCTTAATTATAAACCTATGAATGCTGGGCAGGGTGCCCATTGACCCTAGGGAAGAAATAATGTAACCACCCACTACATCGACCACTCAAATTATCCATCAACTCCAAGCAGAGAGGCATGCACAGGCCGGTTCTTCCTCTACACATGTAGCTCTATAACAGCAACCTCAACCAACGCAACGACCATCACGATCTCCTCCAAGTCATAATGCGTAGATCGGTTGGAATCTCAGGTCGATGACATTGCTCAACTACTTCAATGAATGGCACGCCATTAAGGATTGTGTGATGATTATATTCCAGCCTATCCACGAGACCAGCGACGAGGAGGAGGCTGAGGAATAAAGAAACCATGGTAAAATTATTCCCTTACCTTTCTTTTATTTTGTAACACATTGGAGACAATGCTAGGTTTCGATTTGAGGGTGAGGTTGTTTATTTTTATTTGTCTTCTCTGTCATGTTTTTATTCCCTGCATGTCTTGTATCTTGCATGTCTTACATGTTTACTTGTTTTAATTTTTGCATGCTTTATTCAAAAAGCAAAAAATAAAAAATAATTAAAAAATAAAAAAAAATTAATAATTTATGTAATGATGAGATTATTTGTCTTAGTAAAAATTTCTAGGAAAATATAAATGCTAATTTCACTTCTATCATGTACTTTGTGCCTAATATCTAGGTCAGACTCATATGCTCTTAAAAATAGTTCTATAGCGGTTAGATAATAAGGAATTAACAAAGTGACTAGTTGAAATAATCAGAGGTTGATGAATGACCGTTTGCTTGATTATCTGTTTCTGTCTACATTAATTTATGATGTGCGGAATGATGATGAAAAAATAAAATAAAGAAAATAAAATAAAAACTGACCAAGTTCTTACTTAGTAACCGGACGTTTTGCCTAGTAAGCAGTGACTATTCACGTCAAACGGTACAGCTTGAGTTAGTTAATAAATAAGCTTCTACTTAGTAACCAGACATCTTGCCTCAGTAAGTAGTGATCGTTCGCGTCAAACGGTAAAGCTTAAAAAAATCACATACCTCACTTTATGCATTTTGTGGCAGACATAACAATTTTAGATAATCAGGTTGGTTTGACCCATTAACTATTGAGAATTGAGACAAACTCACCCAGTTAATAACTTAGAATCGAAGCTGTTTGCAGAATTATTCACACACACGCACACTCAGAGTCTGATTTAGATATTTTGTTCAAAGAAATGAATTTTAGTTATAGTATGCATTTTGAAGGTTCCTTTAACTTTATTACTAGACATTCTCTAAGGACATTGTATATATAGCTATTATTTTCGTTTATTTTATTATTTTCGTTTATTTTATTTTTATGTGTGATTGCATGTGCATTTAATTGACTTTTGTGGGTATCGTCATTGTAAGCCCTCACGAGACTACAACTCATCCACTAAGGACACCTAGGGGTTTAAAGGCTTGTTGCATACGCTAAATGCAATCGTGATCCGTACGAAATTGGCTTAGATTAATTTAGTTTTTGTTTGTTAATTTTATTTTCTTTTGTTTGTTTTGCTCGAGGACTACCAAAATGTTAGGTTTGGACGTGTGATGAACGGAAAATATATCACTATTTACCGCCCATTTGACCTAATATTTTGTATGGTTTCTTGAGTTTTATGATTATTTTTATGTGTTTTTTTTTGTTTTGCAGATAAATAAAGTTTTGGGACTCAATGGAATCAACTTGGGGCTAAAACGATGAAAAACAGAAAAAAGGGTAAAAATGGAAATTCATTATTCACGCATCGCGATGCGCAAGCTCTCTCCATCGTGACATGCCTCAATTACTATGCTGCCGACACGCATGACCATGACATCAATATAATTATTGATCTATCGACATGTGTCATCACCATGTCATCACGTCTCTCATCACGTGCGTCATCATCGCGTAATCATGAAGTCGGCATAATAATTTAGTCTACCGACACACATCATCACTTGAATCATCATGACATCAGTGTTGCGAAATCAAGCATTCACGCGTCACGAAGCCGAGCCAATAATCCAGTCTACCGATAATTACGTGCCATGTGTCAATATCTCGTCAAATTCGTGTACACGTGTCAGAAAAAGCCTTCTGCGTCACGATGCACAAGGCCGAATTTTGCCTATAAATAGAAGTTGATTTCATTTTCTAAATTCATATTTTCCTTAAGGTTATTAATAAGAATTTAAGGATTGTATCTTGTTTCTATATATTAATAGTAATGTATTTTTATTTTTAGTAGTAGTAATAATAGTTTATTTATTTTATCTTTCTTTTATGTTTTATCGTTAATTTCTGCTGGGGGAAGGGTGAAATTTTTATTATGATAATTTAGATTAATCTACCTTCAATTATAATATATAAATTATCTTAAAACCTGACTTAATTAGATACCGCCATAATGGTCGGTTGGACTTAATTAAATTAAATTTAACCTAACTTAATTGGATATCGCCTTTATGATCGGTTGGAATTAAATATCAATTGACTTAATCAGGATACCGCCTTTATGGTCGGTGTTGGACAGTTATGACCCATAGCGTCACTATTTGTAAAAGACATTGTGTTTTTGTACAAAATTAACTATGTAGTAATGAAATTGCCTTTACCGTTTTATGATTCATTTACTTTGATATGTATAAATGGTAAAAGTCCATATGATTAGTTCCGGATTGAGATGATATGAGACAGTATCAATCCATAAAGCTTTAATCATTAAATATCCCTAGTCGTAGTATTATCGAGACTAGACATCGATAATGTGAAATAGACTAGTATTGCACTTGTGCGCGTTGTGAGGGCATAACGACATAGTTCTCATATATTTAAGTATAAGATACTTATACAAGTGCGATAGGAGGTTGTGTTTTACCGATGGTACGGAAAACAGCTTCGCTCTGGATAGACCCCACGGAATCCCATTAGTAGTATGTATATGTGTCTATGGGAGTCCGCTTTAGGGTAGGTGTATTTGGTCTTAACCTGAGACTTGCATCGCTAGTACTTGCAACAATCGGTAAACTTTGGTTTTGATCGTCCAGGGCTTTAACAGGTTCTGTGTACGCCTCTGCTAGGTTTATTGTAGTGTATTGGATGTGATGTCAAGACGGAAGTATCACTTCAGACATATGAAGATGATGATCACGCAGGGATTCAGAACTGGTTCTCTATAATGTTGTAACCATCGGGATAATATGACAAGGTCATGATTATCCGATTCAAAGAGACTAGTTGTTTGATATCTGATATGTGCTTTGTACGGGGCAGACATTATCCCAGCCCCAGGCCTTGCACGTGACATCCGATACTGGATAGCAATACGCAATACGCAATGCTATGGTATACTACGCCTGATAAAGATCGTATTTTCCATTAAGAATATTTCTGGAGAATTGGGTAACCATGGCGCTTTGCTAGAAGCCAACCTTGTCTTGTAAATCTGTAAAAACGTAGTACGAGGTCGTACGTGTTCGGATGATCCGACGACCGTATTTACAGCCAATATATCAAGGGATCTCCTGGGTCACTTCCTGAAGATTCACCGATGACGTTTAATTCGAACTTTATTATTCTGGGATTAATTCACGAGAAACTTTATCTTGGATAAAGTACTATTTGAAGAGAGAGAAAGATTAATTTGGAATTAATCGATAAAATAATATATTCGATATATTAAACGAAATTAGATTTCGACGCGGAATTAAAATCGGATTTTAATTCGGGCAAACGAGTTAATTTAGAATTAATTCGTTAGCGACGTGAATAGTAATTTCGCTAGGCATAATTATTTAATTACGTCGCGACGGAAATTCGAATATCGGAATTAGCAAAACCGAGACCGGAGTGTTTTGCGGGCCCACTCACATTTCGAATCGAGTGGGGCCCACAAGTCACAATCGCGAGTCACATCACTTGTCACTTTTGTGATGGACATCAAATTACCTTTTTGGTGAGTGACATGCAGTCACTATTCATGATGTGGGTGGTTGTGGGCATTTAATGAGTTTTTGGAGCAAAATTTTGGCTTTTGACTTTTGTAAAAATATACTATCTTTGGTAATTGTTTTTATTCATTTATTATTGTTTTAGAAACAATTACAAATCTCTCTCTCTCTCTCTCCTTTTGCTTGCTATTGCCGTGAGCTCCTTCAAGGTTAAGGATGATTGGATTTTCTTTAATCTTTTGCTAGCACATTCAAAGGATCAAACAAGGTGATAGGGAACCGATCTTAGAGCTTGGATATCCATAAAGCTTAGAGCTTCATCATCTTCATCAACAAATCACTCTTGGCCGAATCTTGGAGCATCTTGGAAAGAAACTTTTTGTTGAGCATCACATCCAAAGCCGATCTTTGTAAGTATGATTCCGCCATACTTCTTGTTATATTCATTCTATTTCATGGCTTAAATAATCTTGGGACATCAATAGAAACCAACAATGGTATCATGGAGCCTTGTTTAAGCATGAAAAATTTTAGGGTAAAATTTAGGTAAAATTGATTGAAGAATGATTTGATGAAATTGTTTGATTAAGTATGCTTGTATGTTGATACATGGTGTTATACATGATCAATTTTGTGAAAAATAAATTGGATGGATTTTTCCCCAAAAATAAGGCTTGGCCGAATGTATATTACCCTTGGAAGTCTTGGTATTTTTTGTTTTGATGATCATTGGATGACTTGAAACGAATTGGAAATGTCAATTTAAAATTCAATCGGATTGAAAAACGAAATCGGACAAAAACCCTTATCATGGCCGAGAGCTTCCTTTCATGTAATGAGATGATTTTTTGAATCAAGTATGTTACACATGTGTTGATGATGAAAAGTATGATTAATGGTTAGATTAGTGTTTTGGAAATGTTGATTTAAAAGATTAATCATGACTTTACACTTTAGTAATTGAATTTTAAAATTTGGAATATTAAAATTTGATCAATGGGCTTGATTTTGAATTGGGCGCTTGATATTGTATTTGGATATAATGGGCTTGGTTGGGCCAAGTTGGTTTAGGCCAATTGGATTGATCCAAATTGGGCCTAAATCATTACATTAAGTCCAAATATAATAATGAGCTTTAAAAGTTTAATTGGGCCTTATGGGCTAAAATTGGTTTTTTAACATATGAGGGTGATTCATCAATTAGGCTTGGTAATTGGGTTTGACCCATATTAACCAAAACCCATGCCTTATAAAATCAATTGAAGCCCATCGGACTTTAATTAAACGAACATTGGATGTTAGTTGGGCTTTGAGACCCGATAGGATTAGATTTGGAATCTAAGTCATTAAAGCGCATTAAAAAGTGTAGATATTTAATTTGGAATTAAATAGAATTAGTATTGAATATGGATTAAATTAGATTTAACGAGTAGTTCGATATAATTCAAGAATTCGTACTTTAAGTACTTATTCTCAAACGAGTTGGACTCGCGCAAAATCAAATCATTGTTTGAACATTGGATGATCACTTATATTCAAAGATAATTAATTTGATTAGTTTGATTGAATAACATGCTTGAATGAATATATGGATGTGATGAATGAATAGCGTATATCAGATGGATATTAGAAGGGAAATGGAAATTTTAGAAATTGTTGTAAGTTCGGAATTTATAAATTGAACATGCGTGTCCAGCCTTCTCTCTCATTGATTCTTTGTATTCTCTTCTCACCTAATTCCCCTCAATGTTAATGATGTTTCTATTATTGTATTATGTAATTGGGTAGAAGTATAATAGTGCTAACCGGGGAGAGGAAATGGAGCGATTTGTTCTAAGAACAATCTGTTTAAATATCCATATGCATATCGTTATTAATTTACTTTTCACGCCTTATGATGTTTTAGAAGCAAGCTTAAGGGTGTATGATGAGACCTTAACAAAGATAATAAATTGGTTGCCAATTTACGCGAAAAAACCCTCAAAACATATTAAACATTTTTCCTTCCGTTGAGTGATTCTTACTCAAGATCCAAAGTTGGCATTGGTTTGTTGGCCAAAGTCAAGACCTTTGTCAATTGCGGATGTGTTTGAATCATGAAAGTTTTGTTCCATATCAGTGTCTTTCCAAGTTGTGATTTGTTGGCCAAAGTCAATATCACTTCTTGTCCATCGACATTGATTACGAAGCTTTACATGTCAATGGGTCCCTCTTAACTGGAATCAATAAGCTTTTTGTGCCAAAGCCAAGGCTTAGTTGATTCAGAGGAAAAAGGTTAGGAAAATATATTGGATACATTGGCATATGTATTGTATATATGTTTTTGGACTTGGATGTCCACCTACCGGATCTAGGAATTGGATGAGATCCAATTGATCTTCGAGATCTACCTAGTTAAATATCATACAGCTTGTTGGCCAAAGTCAAGGTTGTGTGTTATTTAACGGGATCCTAGCCCACTAGGAAACTAGGTTTCCTGAGTACTCGACAGAGTGTTAGAGGCTCGCCGAAAAATAGTGGGAGGCTAGTATTGAATTTACAATTTTATTCAGATACTTAGCTTTACGCGCTTTCAAATTAATTTCATCAAAATTATTTTATTAGTTGGACTAATATAAGTTATTTTTCTTGTAACATTTAGACTGTACCCAAATATCGTTGACTAGATAGTTGGACTATCGTAGTCAAGATGACTAGAAAGGGAAATGTCCGAGACATTATCATGGGTGAGAATGTCTTTAAGGGCACGAACTTTGCCGATTGGGAAATGAATCTAAGGATAGTCCTTGGAGCCGAGAGGCTGTTATACACCATACAGACACCTCTTGGGCCTAAACCCACATCTGATCAGACACTTGAGCTGGAGCTTTGGAAGACTCACAGCGATGATTGTGATACTGCTCAGTCTATTATACTTGCTTCTATGACTCAGTATTTCCGTCGACAGAACAGAGACTTGGATCCTTATAACATGTTGGCGAGGTTGCACGATCTTCATCGATCTAACAAAAGGTCGCAGAGATATTAGTTAGAAAAGAAGCTCTTCCGTTCACGTATGTCAGAAGGCATGTCTGTTTAGTCCCATGTGGCACAGATGATTGCTGACATAGATGAGCTAGCTGAGATTGGGATAGTCTTTGAGGCTGAGATTATCATAGATATGATCTTGCAATCTCTCCCCGACACCTGGAGACAATTCATCATAAACTATAATTTGATGAACACAGATGATACTCTTGGAGAGTTATTGTCTACTCTCAAGGAAGCTGAGAAGGAGCTTCTCAAGGGCAACAAGCGCGAGGCGCACTTTGCTTTGACATCTCAGACACCGAGGGCTGGGCCCAAGGCAACTGGAGGTGTGAAGAAGAATAAGCATAAAAGAAAGGGCAAGGCCAAATCGTCTAAGGCTTCCGGAAAGCCTAAGGATAAATCTCAGGATGTTTGCCTCCAGTGCGGCAAGCGGGGTCACTGGAAGCGTGACTACAGCGAGTACAAGGCGCTCCAGAAGGAGATAAAGGCGGGCAAGGCACCGGCCTCAGGTATGTTTGTTATTGAAATAAACATGACTACTTCTAGTTTTAAAAATTGGATTTTTGATTCTGGTTGTGGTACTCATATATGTATTGATGTGCAGGATCTACAGATTAGCATGAGACTGGCTTCAGGGGAGATTGATCTACGTGTTGGAAACGGGACACCTGTTGCTGTTTTGGTCGTGGGCACTTTTATTTTGGAACTACCCTCGGGGCATGTACTTGAACTAAATGACTATTATTATGTACCTAGTTTGACTAGGAATATCATATCTGTATCTATGTTAACCCAATATGGGTATACTTTTGTATTTCGGAACACTGGGTGTTACTAATATAAAAATGATGTAGAAATTTGCACTGCGGTTGCAAATAATGGTTTTATATTTTGAATATAAATTTATCTCCAACATATAATATAACAAATAAAAAGCTCAAAATGAGTAACAAAGATGAAACTTATATGTGGCAATGTCGTCTGGGACACATAAATAAGACTCGCATATCCACACTTTTGAAGAGTGGGTACTTGGACGGATTTGATCCAAATTCATATGACGTCTGTGAATCTTGCTTTTTAGGCAAAATGCCTAAATCACCTTTTAGTGGTAAGGGTGAACGCGCCACCGAACTGTTAGCCCTCGTTCATAGTGACGTTTGTGGGCCCATGTCTAGCTAGGCTAGAGGTGGATATGAATACTTCGTAACCTTTACGGATGATGTATTGCGTTATGGTTATGTGTATTTCATGAGAAACAAGTTGGAAACTTTTGAGAAATTCAAAAAGTTTCGATACGAAGTTGAAAAATAGACCGGTAAGAGTATAAAGACATTACGGTCGGACCGTGGTGGCGAATACTTGAGCAATGAGTTTCTAGATTACTTGAAAGAATATGGTATTCTTTCACAGTGGACTCCTCCTGGAACACCGCAATTAAACGGTGTGTCCAAACGGAGAAATCAAACTTTATTTTACATGGTTAGGTCTATGATGAGTCGCACTGAGCTACCTATTTCCTTCTGGGGATATGCATTAAACAGTGCAATTCTTATTTTGAATAAGGTTCCGTCAAAATCTGTTCAACATACTCCGTATCAGATATGGACAGGAAAGAAACCAGGTTTCTCATTCCTGAAGATTTGTGGATGCTGGCATACGTCAAACATTTGCAAGGTACCAAACTTGAGCCCAAATCGGATAAATGCCTATTCGTAGGATATCCTAGGGAAACCAAAGAATATTACTTCTATCACCTACGAGAGAACAAAGTATTTGTTGTTGTACATGCAGTTTTCCTTGAAAAGGAATTCCAAATGCAGTGGTTAGTAGGAGGAAAGTAGAACTCAATGAAAATCGGAGTGATACTGTTCCTGGCATAGAATCCTCAACGGAACAAGAACAGTCCATCCGGGATGAGACTGTACCACAATCTTCTATCACACAAGGACCGCGTAGGTTGGAGAGAGTCAGAAAACAACCTGAGAGGTATGGGTTTCTGATCTCACCTCATGTAGATATTAATCTCATAGAGGATAACAAACTGGCTACGTATGAGAAAGTGATACAAGATATCGATTCCGCTTTATGGTAAGAAGCCATGAAATCCGAAATGGATTCCATGTACACCAACCAAGTTTGGACACTGGTTGATGCACCAGAAGGCGTAAAGCCTATTGGATGCAAATGGGTCTTCAAGAAGAAGACTGACATGGATGACAACGTACAAACGTACAAAGCTAGACTTGTAGCGAAGGGGTATCGTCACGACATGGTGTCGATTACGATGAAACTTTCTCACCCGTTGCCATGATTAAATCCATTCAGATAATGCTTACAATTGATGCATATTTCGATTATGAGATATGGCAGATGGACGTTAAAACCGCTTTCCTTAACGAAACCTTTTGGAGGATGTTTATATGCAACAGCCTGACGGTTTTATCGTGCCTAGACTTGCAAACAAGGTTTGTAAGTTAAATCGGTCCATTTATGGACTGAAGCAAGCATCGAGATCTTAGAACCAATGTTTTGATGAGATCATAAAAGAATATGATTTCATTCAAAACGAAGATAATCCTTGTGTATACAAGAAAGTTAGTGGGAGGCACTGACTTTTATTGTCCTTTATGTTGACGATGTATTGCTTATAGGCAATGACATTCCCATGCCAACGTCGGTGAAAGCTTGGCTTTCATTGAAATTCTCCATGAAGGATCTGGGAGAAGCAGCCTTTATTCTGGGAATAAAGATCTACCGGGATAGATCTAGAAAGCTGCTTGGACTCTCCCAGAGCACGTACATTGACAAAGTTTTGAAGAGATTCAACATGGATCAGTCCAAGAGAGGACTGTTGCCAGTGTCACATGGCGTCTATCTATCTAAGGACATGTGTCCTAAAATTCAAGAAGAGAGAGACAACATGAGTTGGATACCATTCGCCTCGGCAGTCGGATCGATCATGTATGCCATGATAGTACGCTGAAGGGGTTTTATTACGGGGTGAATCCGGTAACGCAGCGGAAGCGGCGAAAATCATATTTTCGGATTTCAAAAATTTTTCTCGGATTAATTAAATAAACATATTTATTTAACATTCCAATAATCAAATTATGAAATAAAATTTCAATTGAATCATATTCAAGTGAAATTACCAATTAATACCCTTATATGGTATTTTGTCCATTTTAGTCCGAAATTGATCCAATCAATTTTGAATGATTCTAAATCATTTCTAAGATGAACTTAGCATGTTCAAAACATCAAAACACCAAAAGAACCAAAATTCCCATTTTTGTTATCTTGGCCGAGAGCTTCCAAAGGGGGGGAGGGTGTTTGTGCTTTTTGTCAGTTCATGCTTCAAAACTCATCCAAATGAAATCCAATCAACATGAAACTTTATATGCATCATATACACATACAAATACAAACAACATATCTCAAAAGCCCCAAATTTAGAATTGGTTTATAACCCTAATTTCTCAATTTCAACAAATTGGTCAAATTAGACTAAATACACCAAATCAATAAGTTCAATCATCAATCTTTCATCCAATTCAAGTCTCAACACAATGAAACAACTCAAGATCAAATCTAGGTCATTTAAGAGTGGGTCAACAA
This sequence comes from Zanthoxylum bungeanum, assembly GCA_019454045.1. Classification (NCBI taxonomy): domain Eukaryota; kingdom Viridiplantae; phylum Streptophyta; class Magnoliopsida; order Sapindales; family Rutaceae; genus Zanthoxylum; species Zanthoxylum bungeanum. The sequence goes on along the minus strand of SKCR01005089.1, from coordinate 89,403 downwards.
CTCTAGAATAGCAACTTGGTTTCATAAACCTTAAAAGATTACATATAACTACAATAGTCATATCTTTCTTCATCATACATGCTTTACAATTTCACCAAACTTTCCATCAACAAAAACACAAAGAATAAGAAAGAAATAACCTAAGGACATATATATTGAAGCCTAGATCCTAAGGAACAATTCCTTACTAATAGTAATTGGAGAAAAAACTTACTAAAATCAAGCTTTCCTTGGATTTTCTTTCTTTCTCAAGCTTTCTTTAAGTTCCTTCAATGGTGTTTTTCTTTTGTGAAATGTGTATTAGGTTAAATGAAATGAAAAGCAAATGAAACAATATATACTTAGCAAATTTTAAGCCTTGGCCGAAATTCAACAAAAACATATACCAAATTTTTCATTTCAATTTCATTTCAAATGCATTTGGTTAAAGTAAATTAAATATCTAAATATGCTTTATAGATATTTATCTACTTTAATTAATGCAACTTTAATCATTACAATTAAATATCTAAATATAAGATATTTATATTTTAATTTATCAAGGAATACTAATCAATTAACATATTAAAACGAATTCATTAATTAATCTAAATACAAAATCTCAAATTTATGTTTTACTAATGTACATTAAATATTAAATACATATATTCATTGATGATATAAGTCAAATATCTCAATTTGACATTAATTATGTGTATTTAAAATAATAATCAGTATTAAATGTAAATACACAATAATCTTGTAAATGACTATCGGGTCCTACACGAGTATTTTGCGTTTAACCTTTAAACGACTTTATAAACAATCAGTATTGCTTATTTATGTTGCTCTAGTGCTCTACGAGTTTGTTTCATTATTGAGACTCTCTAGATTCAGCGTATCCGTCACGAAATCAAATTTCGTGTCCAAATTATCCACCCATAAATTATGACGATCACGGATAAACTGGCTGAATCATACAGGTCGAGGTCATGGCATGTTGTAATTCCTCCGTCACAAGTAACCGGATTTATCCCAGAGATATAGATGTAAACGTCAAATCTCTATGGGTTATATCAGTCGACTATTCTATTAGCAATTCTCATAAGAATGTTTAGAACTAGCTTCTAAACTTACCACGGGCCCATGGATTTATCTTATTGCTAATTGTATGGACTACCTATGCTCTGGTACACAGAACTGACGGATCCTATCTTGACACACATAGGACACACTGAGGATCTATCTACACCCAACGAACATGCGGAGGTCTGATCTAAATAGATCGGTGACGTGACTGCCATCTAAGTGTAGAGGATATATCATTTGCCCACTATGGCATCTCAAGTCTAAGAATCACAAGTGCTACTCAACCCAAGAAGATTCTTATTGACGTTGGTGTACCATCCATTAAGAATCTTCGGTGAGTCGTTCAGTGTTTATCCGCTATAAACACCTACAGGTCTATACCAGTCTCCAAGACTTATGTTCATTGAGAAACCATTGGAATCATATTTCCAGTATACGACTTGTACCGGTCTCACAGGTTACTATACTGACCAAGCAGTGTAAACCTTGACCAGGAACTGTCTGAGAATGACAACGTCATGATACTTGTCAATGTCCGTTGCGACGCTTTTGCAACTGTATCATGACTAATAATTCTAAGGTCATTACGTCTTTACCATATTATAAGATTCATTATATAAAAGAAACTACATATATTATTCAAATAATATTGTTTTTTACAGAAGTATTACAAGGAAATACAACCGGGAATTGGCGCTGTGAGCACCAACCCCAACAAAAACTCCCACTTGCTCTAGTGCCAATAACGATTGTATCTAATACCCATCGACTCCACGTGTTTATCAAACAACTTCGGAGGTATGGCCTTCGTCACGGGTCTACTACATTGTCTTCACTCGGTACCTTGCACACGACAATATCCCCCTCGCGACACAATCTCTCGAATGATGTGGTACTTGCGTTCCACATGCTTCGACTTCCGATGCGCCCTTGGTTCCTTTGCTTGCGCAATGGCTCCAGTATTATCACAGTATAACGGAATCGCATTCACGATACTTGGGACAACTCCCAATTCTGTGACAAAATAAAATTCTTTATCCACACAGCCTCTTTTACGGCTTCAGAAGCTGCAATATATTCCGCCTCAGTGGTGGAATCAGCTGTAGATCCCTGCTTGGAACTCTTCCAACAAACTGCGCCACCGTTAAGGGTAAAGACAAATCCAGATGTAGACTTTCTATCATCGGGATCCGATTGGAAATCGGAGTCTGTATACCCATTAACTTGCAGTTCGTTTCCTCCATAAATGATTAACTTATCCTTAGTACCTTTAAGATACTTGAGGATATGTTTAATGGCCATCCAATGGTCATTACCCGGGTTGGACTGATATCTGCTAGTAACGCTAACAGCGAAACTGATATCAGGCCTTGTACATAACATGGCATACATTATGCTGCCCAAACACGAAGCATAAGGTTGGTTAGACATTCTAACCTCTCATCTTCTGTTTGCGGACTCATCTTCTTTGAAAGATGAATCCCATGTCGGAACGGTATGTTTGCTGTCTTACAGTTCCAAAATTATACCGTTCCAAGATCTTATCTATGTACGTTGATTGGGATAACCCAATCAGCTTCCTTTGTCTATCTCTATAGAGTTTTATCCCTAAAACATAGGAAGCTTCTCCCAGGTCCTTCATGGAGAAATTCTTACAGAGGTACGCTTTAACGCCTTGTAACATACCTAAATCATTTCCAATGATTAGGATGTCATCAACATACAGGACTAAAAATACGACCATGCTCCCACTGGCCTTCTGATACACACAGGATTCTTCTGAATTCTTGAGAAAACCAGACGATCTAATAATCTCGTCGAATCGAAGATTCCAACTTCGTGAAGCTTGTTTGAGTCCATAAATGGACTTCTTAAGCTTACATACCATGCCCGAGTTTTCGCTGGATGCAAAACTTTCCGGCTGTTCCATATAGATTCTTCTTCATCAAGAAATCCATTCAGAAAAGCCGTTTTGACATCCATTTGCCAAATCTCGTAGTCATGATACGCAGCTATAGAAAGCAAAATCCGAATAGACTTAAGCATTGCAACCGGTGAAAAAGTCTCATCGTAGTCGACGCCAGGTCGCGGCGTGTAACCTTTTGCAACCAGTCGGCCTTGTAAGTTTCAACCTTACCGTCAGGCCCTCGCTTCCTCTTGTAAACCCATTTACAAGCCGATAGGAACAATTCCCTCTGGAAGCGGAACCAAGTCCCAAACTTGATTCTCATGCATTGAGTCTATCTCGGATTTCATGGCAACACTCATTGCCATTTCACGGAGTCGATGTCCAACATCGATTCTCTATAGGTGAAAGGATCTGTCTCTTCTATTAAGAGAACATCCAGACTCTTTTCTTGTATCAAATACAAGCGTTCAGGAGGTCTAGATACCCTTTGTGACCTACGGAGTGTGTGTGTTGAAGGTCCTCATCTACTTGAACTTCAGGTTCCTCATGGTTCATTGTTTTCAGGTTGTACTTCGTCAAGCGCAACCTGTCTATGATCACCACCTTCTGACAAAAATTCTACTTCTAGAAATTTTGCGAAGCGAGCTACGAATACATTTCGATGCTCGGTATCATAGAACAGATATCCCCTCGTATTCGAAGGATATCCAATAAACCTAAACTTTTTACCCTCGAGGCGAAAGCTTACTTTGCTGAGTCACCCTGACATAGGCAGGACAACCCCAAACCTTAATGTAATTAAGATTTGGTCTCCTACCGAACCATATCTCATACGGTGTCGTAGGAACAGCTTTTGAAGGAATCTTATTCAAAAGATGTGCGGCGGTTAAGAAGAGAGTTAGCCCCATAAATAATAGGGCAAATCTGTGAAACTCACATTGATCGGACCATATCCAATAAAGTCCGATTTCTCCTCTCAGATACACCATTGTGTTGTGGGGTACCTGGAGGAGTGTATTGAGCGAGAATCCATTCTCCTTCATATAATCAATGAACTCACCACTCATATATTCGCCACCTCGATCAGATCGAAGGCATTTAATATATTTCCCAGTTTGTTTTTTTACTACTTCATTTCGGAATTCTTTGAACTTTTCAAAGTTTCCGATTTATGTCGCATCAAATAGACATACCGTACCGTGATAAATCATCGGTAAAGGTAACGAAGTATGAATAACCACTGTGAGCAGTTTTTGACTTAGTGGACCACATACATCAGAATGTACGAGTTCCAGTAAGTTTGTGGCTCGGTGTCCAACACCCGAAAATGGGGCTTTAGTCATTTTACCACCTTGAATACAGGATTCACAGGTTGGAAATGATTCAATGGTGAGATCTGGTATCAAACCATTCCTAACCATTTGGTTTAGGCGTTTAGCCCCAATATGACCTAGCCGCATATGCCAGAGTTCAGTATTATTTATCAGGTAATCTACGTTTATTAATTCCAGAACTTAATATATCTTTTGATGTTTGCAGTGTATAAGGACCATGCATATTTGGACAACTAAGGATCTGAATATTATTTTTATCATATAAATACAAAGAACTATTCTTAATATTAATACAAAAGCCTCATGTATCTATACAAAAGGGATATAATATTAGCCACACATTCTGGCACAAAATAGCAATCATTTAACAAAAGTGTCCCATTCGCAATGAGATCTCGCATACTCCCACTGCAACTGCATCCAGTGAGTCTCCACTCCCGAATCGCAACTGCATCACTCCAGGCTTCAGCCTCCTACTTTCCTTCAGCACCTGCAACGTATTACAAATGTGAATGGGACAAGCAGAATCTAAAATCCAGTTGGATGTAACGGCTTCACAAGTCAAAGATATATCATAACTGGAAAAATAAAAGTACCTGATGTCGATGCTCTCTCTCTCTCCCTCCTGATCTGGGCAATGTAATCTGGACAGTTCCTCTTCCAGTGCCCGACCTTGCCGCAGTGGTGGCATTTGTCCTCAGAAGCCCTCTTGGGCTTGGCTATCTCGGCTGCTGTTGAGGACCAACTGCCTTCTTCTTCTTCTTCCCTTTCTTGTTCTTTCCCTTGGACATTCCTGGGGAAGAAGCTGAAAGTGAAGTAGATCGGAGGGCGTGTTGGTAATCCCTTCTTAAGGTCCTCCTCTGCCGTGAGCAACATCCTATGCAGCTCATTGTAGGTGCAGACAGTCCCGTGCATGTTGAAGTACATCACAAACTGTCGGAATGAAGCTGGCATTGAACCAAGAATGACACTCCTCCCGAGGATGTCATTGAGGATGAGATTATGTTGCCTCAATTGATCGATCAAATCGATCATATGAAGAACATGCGGGCTAACACTTTGCCCCTCATCCAGACGCGCATGGAACAGTTCCATGGCGACTTTATGAACAATCACTTGTTCTTGGTCTCGAACGATTGTCTTAATCGCGTCATCATACTGTAGGAATCAATCATACCATAGTATTGCGTTTGAGTTTCGGAGAGAGCGAACTTAGGATGTATGATTTGACTCTCAAGTCATCATCCTTCCAAGTTCCAAAAACTCGGCGTTCCTCTTCCGAAGCCTCCTCACCCACTGCAAGGGGCAAAGGGCCCTCAAGCATATATCCCAACTCTCGGAATCGAGGACAATCCTCAAATCCATTTCCCAGTCCGTAAAGTTTTCAGCGCCTTTCAATTTGTTCGCATCTAGCATACGCGCAAACTGGTTTGTGGATTGACCCGCCATCGCAAATCTATCATATAGATCACGAAAAACGGTTAGCAGAATATAAACAGTTTCATATAATATCAAAAGCATAAACTAGATCATGGATTTTTAATCTAATATGCCCCTCCTACTAAATCATGCATTACTGTAATCCCAACACAGAATACAAATATTCAATAATTAAATTAAATTATATAGTGAAAAGTGGACCCCGTGAATATATTTCAGCTCACAGCAGAGGCACGGTCTCACTTACGTATATTCATCAGGTAGACAACTCACTTGTCAATCACTCACAGTGACTCCTAAACACCCGTCCTGGCCGTTTCTCGTTGTCGCTGGGCGGAGGCAGACCCACAAGGAGACGTACCAAGGTTAAACTCGTCAATGATAAACTCAAGTTACTCACGTAATCCTGACAGCTAGGGCACGTTCAGAATTCCGCTTTTACTTGAATTTACCTAGTATCTGATATACGTTCGGTATAAATAAATCTTTATCGGCTACACCCTCACAGCAGAGGCACGGTCTCGGATGTAGTCACAAAGAGATATTCATAAACCGTATTGACGAGACGGACCATATAACATGCATCAAATACATAATTACAATAAAACCTTATTATAAGGGATTTTCCGCTAAGTGTCATACACCCTAAATCTAACCGATTCAGTTTCTAATAAGCATGCATAAATCAAGTAAAGATGATTAAAATATAGCCAAACATTTTAAACGGCCTAGAATCAGACTCGCTCTGATACCATTTTGAAGGGTTTTATTACGGGGTGAATCCGGTAACGCAGCGGAAGCGGTGAAAATCGTATTTTCGGATTTCAAAACTTTTTCTCGATTAATTAAATAAACATATTTAGTTAACATTCCAATAATCAAATTATGAAATAAAATTTCAATTGACTCATATTCAAGTGAAATTACCAAATTACCCTTATATGGTATTTTGTCCATTTTAGTCCGAAATTGATCCAATCAATTTTGAATGATTCTAAATCATTTCTAAGATGAACTTAGCATGTTCAAAACATCAAAACACCAAAAGAACCAAAATTCCCATTTTTGTTATCTTGGCCGAGAGCTTCCAAAGGGGGGGGGGTTTGTGCATTTTGTCATTTCATGCTTCAAAACTCATCCAAATGAAATCCAATCAACATGAAACTTTATATGCATCATATACACATACAAATACACAACATATCTCAAAAGCCCCAAATTTAGAATTGGTTATAACCCTAATTCTCAATTTCAACAAATTGGTCAAATTAGACTAAATACACCAAATCAAATCAATAAGTTCAATCATCAATCTTTCATCCAATTCACAAGTCTCAACACAATGAAACAACTCAAGATCAAATCAGGTCATTTAAGAGTGGTTCAACAACTCTAGAATAGCAACTTGGTTTCATAAACCTTAAAAGATTACATATAACTACAATAGTCATATCCTTTCTTCATCATACATGCTTTACACTTCACCAAACTTTCCATCAACAAAAACACAAAGAATAAGAAAGAAATAACCTAGGGACATCATATATTGAAGCCTAGATCCTAAGGAACAATTTCCTTACTAATAGTAAGTTGGAGAAAACTTACTAAAATCAAGCTTTCCTTCCTTGGATTTTCTTTCTTTCTCAACTTTCTTTAAGTTCCTTCAATGGTGTTTTTCTTTTGTGAAATGTGTATTAGGTTAAATGAAATGAAAAGCAAATGAAACAATATATACTTAGCAAATTTTAAGCCTTGGCCGAAATTCAACAAACATATACCAAAATTTTCATTTCAATTTCATTTCAAATGCATTTGGTTAAAGTAATTAAATATCTAAATATGCTTTATAGATATTTATCTACTTTAATTAATGCAACTTTAATCATTACAAATTAAATATCTAAATAGAAGATATTTATATTTTAATTATATTAATCATTTAACAATTAAATAATTAATTAATTAATTAAATAGAAATATCTCAAAATATGTATTATATTTACATTAATATTAATACATATATTCATTTATGATATAAGTCAAATATCTTAATTTGACATTTATTAATGTGTATTTAAAAATCAGTATTAAATGTAAATACACATAATCTTGTAAATGACTATCGGGTCCCTACACGAGTATTTTGCGTTTAACCTTAAACGACTTTATAAACAATCATCAGTATTGCTTATTTATGTTGCTCTAGTGCTCTACGAGTTTGTTTCATTATTGAGACTCTCTAGATTCAGGCGTATCCGTCACGAAATCAAATTTCGTGTCCATAATTTATCCACCCATAATATGACGATCACGGATAACTGGCTGAATCATACAGGTCGAGGTCATGGCAAATGTTTAATTCCTCTGTCATAGGTATCCGGATTTATCCCAGAGATATAGATGTAAACGTCAAATCTCTATGGGGATTATCCAGTCGACTATTCTAGTAGCAATTCTCATAAGAATGTTTTAAACTAGCTTCTAAACTTTACCACGGGCCCATGGATTTATCTTATTGCTAATTGTATGGACACCTATGCTCTGGTACACAGAACTGACGGATCCTATCTTGACACACATAGGACACACCACTGAGAGCGGAGGTCTGATTCTAAATAGATCGGTGACTGACTGCATCTAAGTGTAGAGGATGTCTCATGTGGCCCACTATGGCATCTCAAGTCTAAGAATCACAAGTACTACTCAACCATAAGATTCTCTATTGACGTTGGTGTACCATCCTTATTACGAATCTTCGATGAGTCGTTCAGTGTTTATCCGCTATAACACCTACAGGTCTATACCAGTCTCCAAGACTTATGGTTCATTGAGAAACCATTGGAACTCATATTCCAGTATACGACTTGTACAGGTTCTCAACGGGTTTACTATACTGACCAAGCAGTGTAAACCTTGACCAGGAACTGTATGAGAATGACAACGTCATGATACTTGTCAATGTCCGTTGCGACGCTTTTACAACTGTATCATGACTAATCATTCTAAGGTCATTACGTCTTTACCATATTATAAGATTCATTATATAAAGAAACTGCATATATTATTCAAAATAATATTGTTTTACAGAAGTATTTACAAGGAAATACAACCGGGAATTGGCGCTGTGAGCACCAACACCAACATACGCGACCTGATGTCTCCTATACTTTGAGCATGTGTAGTCGCTATCAGGCCGATCTAGGTGAAGGTCACTGGATGGCGGTTAAGAAAATCCTAAAGTATCTTAGACGAACTAAGGATGCTTTCTTAATCTATGGAGATGGAGAACTTGAGGTAACTGGGTATACCGATGTAAGTTTCCAAACCGACCAAGACGACTTTAAGTCACAATCAAGGTATATATTTTGTTTGAATAACAGAGCAGTGAGCTGGAAATATTCCAAGCAAGAGACTGTTGTCGATTCAACAACAGAAGCGAAGTACATTGCTGCAGCTGAAGCAGCAAGGAAGCAGTTTGGATTCGAAAAATCCTAATGGATTAGGAGTAGTTCCGTTAGCGGCTGAGTCCGTTCAATTGTATTGTGATAATAACGGGGCTATAGCGCAGGCTAAGAAACCGCGGTCTCATCAATGATCCAAGCATGTTCTTCGATATTTCCATCTGATACGTGAGATCATACATTGTGGCGATATGAAGGTCGAGAAGGTCGCATCAGATGATAACATGGCAGATCCGCTGACGAAAGCGATTCCTCAGCAAAAGTTTGAGCGACATGTACATAGTGTTAATGTTCCATAACATGCCAAGGATCTAATAAGCATGAAAAACATTGAATAAGAACATTATAAGTTGCGGAATACTTACAACGAACGGATTTGAGCTTTTAAAATTTTGTGAAGATGATCTCCAAGATCCAAGCAAAATGTTGATTCCTACTCTTGAAGATGTTTCCATATCACATTTGTTGACTTGCTTAAGTGCTAGCTTTTGATTTGAATAACAAAATCAAAAAGAGCAAAGGGATGAAGTTCACGCCCAAGGGAGACTTCTCTAGGGTTTCTATTTTCCAACTTGTGTCAAAGTGTGTAGAGATTTGCTTTTGGTAAAACCCTTTTACCCTTTTCACCAAAACTTGGTAGTTGGGTAAATGGTTTTACCAAAACCATTACAAGGTGGTTGGGTGGTTGTTGGCTTGGCATAAATGCCAACTACCATCACCTACCACACATGTGAAGTGGGCCCCACTATTTGAATTCAAAATTTAAATATCTTTACGAACATTTGCCGGGGCTCGGTTCCGTTTAATCCGATTAAACGAACTTTCGTCGCTAAATAATTAAATCTAATTTAATTAAATAACGATGCCTCGCAAATATATTACGAACGTCGTTTACGAACTAACTCTAAATTAATTCGTTCGTTCGTATTAAAGTCCGAATTTAATTTCGTAATGAAATTCAATTCGTATTAATATATCCGATATATTAATTTTAGCCCATTCGAATAAATTAAATAGAAAAATCAAATTTAACTATTAAATTTATTTTACCGATTAATTCCAAATTAATCGCGTTCTCTCTCTACTGAACACTTTTAATCCCAGATTAAATAAAGCCCCAATTAATCCCAGATTAATTTTCTCTCTCTAAATTAATCACAGATTAATTATAATTTAAGTCAACTGTCATCGGTGAATCTTTGGGAAGCGACCCAAGAGATCTCTGGATATGTTGGCAGTAAATCCAGTTATCGGACTATCCGATAAAGTGAGTACCTCGTACCACGTGCTTACCGATTTACAAGACATGGTTGGCTTCTAGCAAAGCATCGTGCCTACCCAATTCTCCAGAAATATTCTTACTTGAATATATAATCTATGTCAGGCGTAGAATACGTAGTATTTCGTATTGCGATCCAGTATCAGATGTCACGTGTTAGGCTTGGGGCTGGAATAGTGTCTGCCCCGTACGAAGCACATATCAGATATCAAACAACTAGTCTCTTTGAATCGGATAATCATGACCTTGTCATATTATCCCGATGGTTGCAACACAATAGAGAACTAGTTATGAATCCCCGCGTGATCATCATCTCCATATGTCTGAAGTGATACTTCCGTCTTGACATCACATCTAATACACTACGATTTTCGATAAACCCAATAGAGGCGTACACAGAACCTGTTAAAGCCCTGGACGACCAAAACCAAAGTTACTGATTGTCGCAAGTACTAGCGATGCAAGTCTCAGGTTAAGACTAAATACACATACCCTGACGCGAACTCCCATAGACACATATACATACTACCAATGGGATTCTGCGGGGTCTATCTAGAGTGAAGCTGTTTTCCGTACCATCGGTAAAACACAACCTCCTATCGCACTTGCATAAGTATCCTATACTTAAACATATGAGAACTATGTCGTTATGCCCTCACAACGCCCACAAGTGCAATACTAGTCTATTCCGCATTATCGATGTCCAGTCTCGATAATACTACGACTACGGATATTTAATGATTAAACCTTCATGGATTGATACTCTCTCATATCATTTCAATCCGGAACTAATCATATGGACTTTTACCATTTATATATCAAAGTAAATAAATTACGAAATGATAAAAGGTAATTTCATTACTACATAGTTAATTTGGTATAAAAACACAATTTCTTTTACAAACAGTGACGCTATGGGTCATAATTGTAACACATAGTTCAGGTATTAGATGCTTGAGTGACTGGCTATAGGCCAAGTGGGAGATTGTTGGACAGTTATGACCCATAACGTCACTGTTTGTAAAAGACATTCTGTTTTTGTACAAAATTAACTATGTAGTAATGAAATTACATTTTACCGTTTTATGATTCATTTACTTTGATATGTATAAATGGTAAAAGTCCATATGATTAGTTCCGAACTGAGATGATATGAGACAGTATCAATCCATAAAGGTTTAATCATTAAATATTCATAGTCGTAGTATTATCGAGACTGGACATCGATAATGCGGAATAGACTAGTATTGCACTTGTGCGCGTTGTGAGGGCATAACGACATAGTTCTCATATATTTAAGTATAGGATATTTATACAAGTGCGATAGGAGATTTTGTTTTACCGATGGTACGGAAAACAGCTTCGCTCTGGATAGACCGTGCGGAATCCCATTAGTAGTATGTATATGTGTCTATGGGAGTCCGCTTTAGGCTAGGTGTATTTGGTCTTAACCTGAGACTTGCATCGCTAGTACTTGCAACAATCGGTAAACTTTGGTTTTGATCGTCCAGGGCTTTAACAGGTTCTGTGTACGCGTCTGCTGGGTTTATTGGGAATCGTAGTGTATACGGAAGTATCACTTCAGACATATGAAGATGATAATCACGCAGGGATTCATAACTAGTTCTCTATAATATTGCAACCATCGGGATAATATTACAAGGTCATAATTATCCATTTCAAATAGAGTAGTTGCTTGATATCTGATATGTGCTTCGTACGGGGCAGACACTATTCCAGCCCCAGGCCTTGCACGTGACATCTGATACTGGATCGCAATACGCAATACTACGGTATACTACGCCTGATAAAGATCGTATATTCCATTAAGAATATTTCTGGAGAATTGGGTAGGTATGGCGCTTTGCTAGAAGCCAACCTTATCTTGTAAATCGGTAAAAATATAGTACGAGTTACGTACGTGTTCGGATGGTCCGATGACCGTATTTACTGCCAACATATTCAGGTATCTCTTGGGTCGCTTCCCGAATATTCACCGATGACGTTTGATTCGAACTTTATTAATTTGTGATTAATTACGGAGAAATTTTATCTTCGATAAAGTACTATTTGAAGAGAGAGAAAGATTAATTTGGAATTAATCGATAAAATAATATATTCGATATATTAAACGAAATTGGATTTCGACGCGTAATTAAAATCGGATTTTAATTCGGGCAAACGAGTTAATTTAGAATTAATTCGTTAGCGATGTGAATAGTAATTTCGTTAGGCATAATTTTTTAATTACGTCGCGACGGAAATTCGTTAATTAGGAATTCGCGAAACCGAGCCCGAAAGTGTTTACGGGCCCACTCGTATTTCGAATCGAGTGAGGCTCATAAGTCACATCGCGAGTCACATCACTTGTCACTTTTGATATGGACATCAAATCACCTTTTTGGTGAGTGACATGAAGTCACTATTCAAGATGTGGGTGGTTGTGGGCATTTAATGAGTTTTTGTAACCAAAATTTTGGCTTTTGACTTTTGTAAAATATATACCAACTTTGGTAATTATTTTTATTCATTTATTATTGTTTTAGAAACAATATACAAATCTCTCTCTCTCTCATTTTGCTTGCTATTGTCGTGAGCTCCTTTAAGGTTAAGGAAGATTAGATTTTCTTTAATATTTTGCTAGCACATTCAAATGATCAAACAAGGTGATAAGGAACCGATCTTAAAGCTTGGATATCCATAAAGCTTGGAGGTTCATCATCTTCATCAACAAATCACTCTTGGCCGAATCTTGGAGCATCTTGGAAAGAAAATTTTTGTTGAGCATCACATCCAAAGCTGATCTTTGTAAGTATGATTCCGCCATACTTCTTATTATATTCATTATATTTCATGGCTTAAAATGATCTTGGTACATCAATAGAAACCAACAGTCGGTTCGTAATATAATGCAAATTTTTATATATTATAATAAGGGAGATTTCTAGATTTGAAATAGTAAAGGTGGATCCTCTAACTTAGTATTTTATTTTTAATCTAGGGAAGTGATGAAGTACAATATTCACGAGTTTAATAATTGACTTAATTATATTATGGGTATTACTTTAGTCTTGTTTATTAAATCTTAAGCTTCATGCTTCTTGTTGTCTGATCACCAATAAGATTGATGTGGTAAACTTAAAATGAACTTGACGAAGGGATTTTAGGTTTTAGCCTTAGATTCGATAGCTCATGATCTCACTTTAGGGGAGATTTCCTCCTGGATAGACATATACTTGTCGGGCGTGGGCAGCCACAATTGGAATTTGATCATAATGATTTCAGATTTTCTTGGTTAACATAGATATATAGTTAATTGGGTTACTTTGAGTGTTTGCATTTGACCATCAACGGAGGCTTTTGCATATCTTCGTATATTAGGTTAACAAACTAATTTATTACATTTATATAAGAAAATCAATTCATCATTAGAATAATTTTGTGTGTAATTACAACCCTAGATGTTTTTTTCTTTATTATTAATTTCCTTTGCTTTATATTTATTTATTTATTTAACAAATCCACATTTAACCAACCAATCAAGCAAGCATTCCCTTTTCACCTCAATTAGATACCTGTAAACATTTATCATCAATAATTAATAACAATAGTAGAAATTAAATCCTCGTGGGATCAATATTTTATACTACTTGAGCGATACGTACGTTTGCGTTATGTGTGTGTTTACCACTGATCGTATCACGATCAAAAACACACTAATACACGCAAAACCCATTTTTATCGAAAACTAGCATAATCTATCGAATCATCCAGCTCGTTTCGTTTTCACACATATTCTACCAAATACACATATTCGATATACGCATACACAAATAATTTAATTATATCATTACGCTACTGAACAATGCTACTGGATACATCCAAACATTTAATAATAAACTTAAAATTTGTGGATTTTTATCGGATGGTCTTACCGAGATTTCGGGGGCATATACGAACTCCAAACGATCCCACTAATGCGTTGGAATCGACAAAATTCCGATCGTAGCTACTATGAACCATGGGTTTGTAGGGGTTTTTCAGGCGGAAGCAAGGCTTTCGGGCAAAATCGATTTTTAAATCTTTTAACAGTCCCGAATGAATAATTGGTATCGTATACAAATTATAAATTTGTATTTTGCCCAAATCTCTCCTGACATTTATAAGTATCATAATTTCACCAAATTATAATTTTTTCTTTAATGCGGTTTACGAAAAATTCCCAAAATTCTTTCAGAACAATTCTGAAAGTTTCAAGAATTTTTCCTACATATTCTTGTACATCCAATTACATCCACAACAACTCAATTTTACAAATTAAGCCAAATTGAATTAATTATAAAATAATAAAATTAATTCTCAAATTAATTCAATTCATATCCATAATCAAATCCATTTGATCAATTCAATGAGTCCCACTATAAAGTTAGCCTAGAATAATTTTAGTTCACTTATGAGTGGCTAATATAACTATAAAATTGCAATATGAGTATACAATACCCTAATTGGGTCAATTACATTAATTACCCCAATTTATTTGCACACGTAACCCTAATATAATCAATTGGTTTTTCTCACTAACAAAACTCATCAAACAAGCATAAACCCTAATTACATCATATGTAATTCAATTGGACCAAATTGAAATAATTTTAAACACAACAAGTAACTAAATTACCTTAACTCATTCACTATCCATAGTTTAAGCTACAATTGAAGTTGCTTATGCTTCCAATTTGTTGTTTTTGTCGATCCAATAGAAAAGCCCTAAATTGATTTATTTGAAACGATTTCAAAACAAGCCAAAAATACAGCTGTTTTTTTTTTACCGCATCAACAATTGAAGAAATGGCCGAACGCCCTATGAAAGTCAAAGTGAATGAAAAATAATAATTTTCATTCATTCACCTTTTCCTATGATTTTTATTTTGCAAAACAAAAAACCAAATAGCCTCCACCACACCTCAAATGCGTCATCATCAGGGAAGCAAAAAAAAAATAAATAAAATAATAAATAAAAAATAAAAATAAAAAAATAAAAAATAAAAAATTATTTCCATTTGATTTTAGTTTTGGCTGGAGAGAGGCGTGAATAACAAATCAAAACAGCTTTTGAATTCTATCACTTCATTTCACTTGCAGAGAACCAAAAGAAAAATGAAAATAATATTTTTCACTTTTTTTTAGCTTGGCCGAAATGTTCCCCTCTCTCTCATTTGGTCAACTGGCTGAATCTTGCTATTTTAGGGAAGAAGCCAAAAAGAACAAAAAATGAAAACATAATTTTTCATTTTTTCAATTTGGTTGATCCTACTCTTTTAAGAATGGGAGGGATATTTATTTATTTTAATCTTTACAATCTTGACACATGTCTCAAAATTATGACTAACATTTAGTCAAAATTTAGTAGTTATCTAAATTGAATATTCCAAGAATATTATATCTTTTAGAATTTAAATTAATTAATCAACCTTTAACAAATTAATATAAAAGTGATACATGTGTCAAAATTCTAATGAGCATCTAATCAAATTATATATCAAATATAAATACACATTAGATATAAAATTACTATGGCATCTGTAATATTATGAATAATCAAATTATTGGTAATTAATTATCCTAGTGCTCTACGAGTTTACTTTATTAGCGGACTCTCTAGGTTAAGGTATATCTGTCACGGGAATACTTTACGTGTTCGTAATTTGCCCACTCGTAAATTATGATGACCACAAATAACCACGTTGAACCATACAAGTCGAGGTCATTGTATACGTATAATCTCTCTGTCACAGGTCATCTGAATTGTACCAGAGATATAGATAAACCATCGAATCTCTGTAGTGTATAATTCTGTATATCGCGACATACAATTTTGATTCTCTACACAAATACTCTGAACAGTACTGCAGTATACCCTAGTCAAGGATTTTAGAGTATCACGAAGTGGATGCCTATATCCCGCACACGGGACTGATGAATCCTCTTTGGATGCATCACAGGATATCGAGAGCATCAATCCACACCCAACAGATAGGAGAAGGTCTGATATAAAAAATCATTGATGTGACTATCGTCAAAGTGTACAGGATAGCTCATACATCCACAATCGTATCTCAAGTCGAATGACCATTATTTTACTTGATTGGAGAAGATTCACTATTAACATAGGTTTACCCTTTATTAGAAATATTCAGGTGAGTTGTTCAGTGTTTATCAAATAAACATCTAGATGTCTATACGAGTCTCCCAAGACTCATTGTTCATTGGGACAAACCATCAGACCAAGTCTAAATAAACGACATGTACTGATCTTAGTGGATTTTACTAACCGACTC
Source organism: Zanthoxylum bungeanum (assembly GCA_019454045.1). Classification (NCBI taxonomy): domain Eukaryota; kingdom Viridiplantae; phylum Streptophyta; class Magnoliopsida; order Sapindales; family Rutaceae; genus Zanthoxylum; species Zanthoxylum bungeanum. The sequence continues at coordinate 72,574 of SKCR01005089.1, read as the reverse complement.
GCATTAGTAAATCTTGACCAGAAACATTATTTGAGAATATATTTCTAGTAGTGACACCTACCAATGTCAATTAAAAATTACGTTGAAACTGCGCACTACAATATATATTCTCGGGTCTTTGTCTAATTTACACATCACTAAAACTTTTAATTTCAACCTAATCTAAATTAGATCGAACATATATATAAAAGACAAGAGCTGCTAACTTGAATACGTAATATTATGGAAAAAATAATGGTTATTATTCATGAATCGGTCATAAATATGATCTGGTTTGGCGCTCTAAGCACCAACCCTAACATGGTCACTATTCATGAAATCTTTCTCCCTCATTTCGCGTGCAACCATGTACGGAACAGAAAATCACCGCCAACTTATAGTACTCTTCGAGAGCTTCGATTTGGCAAGTGGCTCAGACCGTGAAACGGAGCGAGGAGTCGGGATTGAAAAACCATTCCCGCTAATTTCCTCCCCATTTCTGCCATTTTCCGCCAGCATGAGCAAGAGACGATAAAACATGATATGGGGGACGGAGGTGTTGGACAAAATGACCCATAGCGTCACTATTTGCACAGATCATTGTGTTGTTGTAGCAAATTAACTATGTGACAAGGAAATTGCACTCTCATCATTTGTGATTAGATCACCATAGATATATAAATGAAGAGAGGTCCCTATGATTAGTTCCTGGACTGAGAATGATATGAGACAGTATCAGTCCCTGAAGGATTAATCATTAAATATCCCTAGCCGGAGTATTATCGAGACTGGACATCGATAATGCGGAATAGGCTAGTATTGCACTTGTGTGCGTTGTGAGGGCACAACGGCATAGTTCTCATAGATATAAGTATATGATACTTATGCAAGTGCGATAGGAGGTCGTGTTTCACCGATGGTACGGGAAACAGCTTCGCTCTGGATAGACCCCTCGGAATCTCATTCGTATTATGACTATGTGTCTATGGGAGGCTGAAATCAAGGTAGGTGTGTATAGTCTTAACCTGAGACTTACATCGCTAATACTTACGATAATCGATAGACTTTGGTCTTGGTGGTACAGGGCTTTAACCGGTTTTGCGTACACCACTTCTGGGTTTATCAGAGAGTCGTATTGTATTGGGTGTGATGTCAAGACGGAAGTATCACTTCAGTCATAGTGGAGATGATGTCACGCAGGATACGGTACTAGTGCTCTTGAGTGTTGCGCAACCAATCGGGATATTGTGACTAGGTCATGAATATCCAATTATAGAGACTATGTTACCAGACATCCGATATGTGCTTCGGACGAGGTAGACACTTATCCAGCCCCAGCCCTAGTACGTGACTATCTGATACTGGGCCGATACACACAATACATTGGTATACTACGCTTGATACAGATCTTAATATTCTTAAATGGATATGTCCGGAGAATTGGGTAGACTTGGTGCTTTGCTAGGAGTCGACCTTGTCTCGTAAATCGGTAGAACGTAGTACTTGGTACGTACGTGATTCGGATACTCCGACGACCGTATTTACTGCCAACTTATCCGGGGATCTCATGGGTCGCTTCCCGATAATCCACCGATGACGCATAACTCGCACTCTTGAATAATCTGGGATTTTATAGAAGAGAGAGAAAATTAATCTAGGATTAATTACGGAGATATTTTATCTAGGATAAAATATCGTCTAGAGAGAGATAATGATTAATTTGGAATTAATCGATGAATTAATATATTCGATATATTAAACGAAATTAGATTTCTACGTGGAATTAAAATTAGATTTTAATCCGGGCGAACGAATTAATTAGAATTAATTCGTTAGCGACGTGAATAGTGAATTCGCTAGGCGTAATCATTTAATTACGACGCGACGGAAAAATCGTTAATTTAGAATCAGCGAACCCGAGCCCGAGTGTGATTGCGAGCGCATTCGTATTTCGAATTCGAGTGCGGCGATGCGAGTCACATCAAGCGTCAAATCAATCGTCACATCAAGCGTCAAATCAAAAGTCACTTTGAGTGATTGATTGATTGATTGATTGATTGATGGATTGAGTGAAAGACACACATCAAATCACTTTAATAAAGTGACAATGAATAGTGATGTGAGTTGTTGGAATAGTGTTTAGAGGGAAAAAGCATTTACTTTTGGTTTTAATTAATCAATTGTAATTATTTTTTAATATATTTTTTATTGAAAATATATAAAGGCATTTTGGAAAATGCTTTAACCAACTAATACACAATTTCTTCTATCTCATTTCTCTCCTTCTAGTCACGCCCAAAGTGAGAAATACTCACTGGTTTTGGAAGCCAAAATAGCTTGAATAAGGGAAGCAAGAGTTGGGTTTTTGTGGCAAAAACCGTAAGTGCTAGCACACTACGAGACATGCTAAGGTGGTAGGGAGGTTCGCCCATGAGCCGGGATCCGTTAGACGAGGCTTGGAGCTCCGTTTCGCAGCTCAAAATCTGAAAATTGAGGACAGTGAACTGCCACCAGTGGCGCCAAATACAGTGGGTATTTTGAGCTTCATTCGTCTTCAAATCGTCTCAACCGATCGATGTGAGTATTTCGCTACCTCCGTTGATGTGTTCACACATGTATTTCATGTCTTGTTTGATCTTGGGACCTAGATAATAACCATCAAGCATGAATTTGTAGGGCTTAAAATTTGGGTAAATTTGTTTTGAGCATGAATTGAATAAATTGATTGTTTGAGTATGTTTATAACATGTCTAATTGCATTTTGGTTGGAACAATTTGTTGAAAATTGATTTGGAATAATCTTCCCCAATTTTTGTCACTTGGCCGAATGTGTTGGTGATTTTGAATCCTTGGAATTTTTTGGTTTTGATTCATTGGATGAGTTAGAATCATGTAGGATGATGTTAATTTATGGTCAATTGGATTGTACTTTGAATTGAACATAAATCCCCAAATTTCTCATGTTGGCCGAATTGGAATTATTGCCCTAATGTCTTGGTAATTTTGATTTTGTGACATTGGATGTGTATGAAATCAAATTGGATGGTGATTTGATGTCGATTGTGGGTTCGATTGGATGGAAACCGAATCGGACACAAAATCCCTCCTTTGGCCGAGAGCATTAAAGCATGTAATGGGTTTGATTTTTTCATTTATGTGTTGGACATGTGATAATGATAATGAGCATGATTAATTGGACTAATTTGGTGTTTTAGAAATATTGATTTAGTTGATTAATCATGTAATGCACTTTAGGTAATTAAATTGCGGAATTGGATTCATGAAATTTAATTATTTAGGCTTAAATTGGATTTGGTCTTCTAATGTTGTATTTGGGCCTATTGGGCTTGATTTATCAAGTTTGGTTTAGGCCAAGTGGATTGGATCCAATTGGGCCCAAAACCTTAACCATAAAGCCCAAATGCGACTAATGAACCTTTAAAGTTCAATTGGGCCTAATGGGCCTAAATTGATTTATGGGCTTATGGGGTTATTCCTTGATTGGGCTTTGGTTGCCGAAGCCCATGCCTTAAAGAAATTAATTAAAGCCCATTGGACTTCAATTGAATTGACGTTGGACGTTAATCGGGCTTTGAGACCCGACGCGATTAAATTGGAATTTAAGTCGAAAAGGTTTATTAAATAAAGTGCAATATTTAATTTGGAATTGAATAGTGAATTAGTACTAAATACATGTTAAATTAGATTTAATGATGTAGTTTAATTTAATTCATGAATTCGTACTTTAAGTACTTATTCGTAAAAACGAGTTTGACTCGAACAAAATCAAATCGTTGTTTGAACATTGGATGATCACTTAATTATCAGATTAATTAATTTGATTAGATTGATTGATAGCATGCTTATGTGTGTGAATACGTGGTTGTGTTGTATGTATAATGTATATCGGATGGATATTAGATGGGTGGGCAATTTTAGAAATTGTTGTAATAAATTCGATTTATTAAATTGGACCTGCGTGTCCAGCCTTATCACCTTCATTCTCTTTGTATTCTCTTCCCTATTCCCCTCCATGTAAATGGGGTTTCTTTAGAAGTGTAGTGTAACGGGTAGAAGTAATACTAGTGCTAGCTTGAGTGAGAAAGGGAGAGATTTGATCTAGGATCAATGTAAAGTATCCATCCGCATATCATTATTATTTAATTTTCATACTCGCTTTATTATGTATTTAAAATGTATGTTTAAGGGTGTATGATGATGAGACCTTAACAAAGATAATTAAATTGGTAGCCAATTTGCACGCGAAAATCCCTCAATAAATACCAAGCGTTTATTTTCCTTCCATTGAGTGATTCTTGCTCAAGATCCAAGATTGGCAGGGGTTGTTGGCCAAAGTCAAGCCCTTGTCCGTCGAAGATGTGTTTTAATCACGAGGCTTTGTTCCATATCGGTGTCGTGTCCAAGTTGTGGTTTGTTGGCCAAAGTCAAGACCACTTCTTGTCCATTGACATTGATTACGAAGCTTCCATGTCAATGGGTCCGCGCTTGACTGGGATCACTAGGTTTGTTGTGCCAAAGCCAAGGCCTAGTTGATTCAGAGGAAAAAAGGTTAGGGTATATATTCGATATATAGGCATATATTCGATATATGTTTGGGACTTGGATGTCCACCTACTGGATCTAGGAGTTGGATGAGATCCAATTGATCTTCGAGATCTACCTAGTTAATTATCATACAATTTGTTGGCCAAAGTCAAGATTGTGTGACATTTAACGGGATCCTAGCCCACTAGGAAACACGGTTTCCCGAGTACTCGACAGAGGGTTAGAGGCTCGACGAAAAATAGTGGGAGGCAAGTATTGAATTTGCAACATTCGTTCGAATACTCGCTAAACGCGCTCATCTATTTTTTACTCGTCATATTAATCAAAAGTATTAGTTGGACTAATATTTTTTTGTTGTTTTAAAAATATATATAGTTGGACTATATACAAACTCATTCGATATATAGTTGATTTTATAATTGGATTATAGTAATCAATATAATTGAATTAAAATGATAGTTGATTTTATAATTGGATTATAGTAATCAATATTAAGATTATAGTTGATTAAATAATTGGATTATTGCAATCATTATAATAAATAGTACCTTTATTAAAATTGATTAAATAGTTAGACTATTAAAATCAAGAAAGGATTTAAAAGTTGAATATTTAAATGATTTAATTGGGAATTAATAATAGGTTACTTTATTGGATAAAATAACTTGTTATATCTAGGCTCATAATTAAGCAAATAAGTAGAGCATAAAATCTTTGGAAGATTTATGTGATGATGACTTTAGTGCTTAATTTAATATACTTGACAATAAATCTATTTTAAAGTCAAAGTTTGCAATTGGGCAAGTTGCACAAGGTGCATGTCATTTCGATATTCTAAAACCCAAGGCTTGGCCAAAGGTTTGTGAAATATTGAAAAGATAATTGACATATCCCAAAGTGACTACCATTTGGATATGGAAGACACGAAGGAATTAAAGAAAGGGCGAGGCTCTAACTTTAAAAATATTTGTCAAAGTTATGTTCACTACTAGTATTGAAATTGGATTTTAAATACTTAGTGTGGTACATAAAATATATGTATTGATGTTCAGAATCCGCTATGAGCTGGATACTGACTTCAAGCCGAGATTTCTCTGCGAATCGGAAACAGGACGAAAGTCGCTGTTTCGACCGTAGATACCTAAGTTTAGGAACTACCCTTTGGGTAAGTACTTAAATTAGGAAATGTTATGATGTAACTAGTTTGACTAGAGACATTATCTCTATATCAGTGTTTAATCCGATGCGGATAAAACCTTTATATTCTAGAACACTAAGTGTTTCATTATATAAAGATGATACTGAGATAAATACATTATATGTAAATAACAGAATTTATATTTTGAATATAAATAAAATCTCAAACATATAAAATGACAAATAAATAGCTCAATTTGATTTGATCAATAGAGACTTATTTGTGGCATTGTTGTCTAGGACACAATTAAACAAGACTCGTATATCCACACTTTTGAAGAGTGGGTACTAGGACTGATTTGACTATTCAAATAAGGTCTGCGAATCTAGTTTATTAGGTAAAATACCTAAAATACTATTTACTTGGTAATAGTAAAAGGGCCACCGATCTGTTAGCCCTATTCATGGTGAAGTAAGTGGGCCCATATCTAGCTAGGCTAGATGTGAACATGAATATTTCGTGACCTTAACGGATGTGGCATCACATTGTGGTTATGTTTTCTTTTGAAGAACACAGATCGGAAACTTTTGAAGTTTCGACACGAAGTAAATAAACAGATCAGCTATAGTATTATTCCGCCACGATAAGACCGTAATGGAAAATACTTAAGCAGTAAGTTTCATACGTAAATGAAAGAGTACGGTATTCTTTCATATGAGGACTCCTCCCGAGACACGTCAGTTGGACGGTGTGTCCGAACTAAAACCGAATTTTATTGGACATGATAAGGTTTATCACGAGTCGCTCTGAGCTACTGTTTCCTTCAATAGGATATGTATTAACAGTGCAAAACTTATTTAGAATAAGGTTCCATATAAATCTGTTTGACAGATATCATATAGGATATGAACATGAAAGAAACGGGGTTTCTCATTCCTGATAATTTGGGTATGCCAGGCATAACGTTTGGATGATACCAAACTAAAAGACCCAAATTGGATAAGTGCCAATATAGGTTATCCTAAGGGAAACCTTAAGTATAGTACTTGTAAATCTCACATGAGAACAATGTGATTGTTGCTTACCATGCGGTTTTTCCTGAGAGGAATACCGATATGCAGTGGTCAGTGGGAGGATAGTGATACTCGATGAAAATCGGAGTAATACTGTTCAAGGCACGAAGTCCTTAATGGAACACAAATAGTTCATCTATGATGAATCTATACCATTAATCTTCAAATACACAAGAAACTAGTAGATCAGATAGAGTCAGAAAATAACCTAGGGTATGGGTTTCTGATCTCACCCCATAAAGATGTCAATCTTATGGAGGTGTACCATCCGACTGCGTTTTGAGGAAGTGATACGAGGTATCGACTCCCTGTTATGGCAAAGTGCCATGAGTCCGAAATGGATTCCATGTATAACAACTATTTTGGATACTAGTTGTTGTACCACAAGGCATTGTGCCTATTGGTGCATTAAACGTCTTCAAGGAAGACATACATGGAGGCAACATACCAACGTACAAAGCTGGGCTTTTGACGGAAAGGTATCGTTATCAACATTGTGTTAATAACGGTTCAACCTTTTACCTGTTGCCATGGTAAATCCATTTTGAAGATGCTTGTTGATAACTGCGTATTTCATTTATGAAATGTGTCAGTTATAGATCAAAATCGCTTTCCTGAAAAGGAAACCTTTTGGAGAATGTTTACAACTAAAGGGGTTTTATTAGGGGGTGAATCCGGTAACGCAGCGGAAGCGGCGAAAATCGTATTTTCGAATTTCAAAACTTTTTCTCGGATTTATTAAATAAACATATTTATTTAATATTCCAATAATCAAATTATGAAATAAAATTTCAAATGAATCATATTCAAGTGAAATTACCAAATTACCCTTATATGGTATTTTGTCCATTTTAGTCCGAAATTGATCCAATCAATTTTGAATGATTCTAAATCATTTCTAAGATGAACTTAGCATGTTCAAAACATCAAAACACCAAAAGAACCAAAATCCCCAATTTTTGTTTCTTGGCCGAGAGCACCAAATGGGGGGGGGGGGATGTGCATTTTGTGATTTCATGCTTCAAAACTCATCCAAATGAAATCCAATCAACATGAAACTTTATATGCATCATATACACATACAAATACACAACATATCTCAAAAGCCCCAAATTTGGAATTGGTTATAAACCCTAATTTCTCAATTTCAACAAATTGGACAAATTAGACTAAATACACCAAATCAATTACTTCAATCATCAAACTTACATCCAATTCAAGTCTCAACACAATGAAACAACTCAAGATCAAATCTAGGTCATTTAAGAGTGGGTCAACAACTCTAGAATAGCAACTTGGTTTCATAAACCTTAAAAGAATAACTATAACTACAATAGTTAAACACTTCCTTCATTATACATGCTCAACACTTTCATCAAAACAACCAATCAACAAAAACCACAAGAAACAAAGAAAGAAACATCTTAGAATATCAAATATTAAAGCCTAGAACCAAAGGAATAAATTCCTTACTAATAGCAAGTTCAAGAAACTTACTAAAAATCCAAGCTTTTTGATGTTTAACTTTCTTTCTCAAGCTTTCTTTTGGCTCCTTCAATGGTGTCTCTCTCTTTGTAAAAGTGTATTAGGTTAGTGAAATGAAAAGCAAATGAAAACAATATATACTTGTCAAAGAAATGCCTTGGCCGAAAATCAACAACAAGCATATACCAAATTTTTCATTTCAATTTCATTTCAAATGCATTTGGTTAAAGTAAATTAAATATCTAAATATGCTTTATAGATTTATCTACTTTAATTAATGCAACTTTAATCATTACAAATTAAATATCTAAATATAAGATATTTATATTTTAATTATATTAATCATTTAACAATTAAATAATTAATTAATTAATTAAATACAAATATCTCAAATATATGTATTATATTTACATTAAATATTAAATACATATATTCATTATGATATAGGTCAAATATCTCAATTTGACATTTAATTAATGTGTATTTAAAATAATCAAGTATTAAATGTAAATACACAATAATCTTGTAAATGACTATCGGGTCCCTACACGTGTATTTTGCGTTTAACCTTTAAACGACTTTATAAAAAATCAGTATTGTTTATTAATGTTGCTCTAGTGCTCTACGAGTTTATTTCATTATTGAGACTCTCTAGATTCAGGCGTATCCGTCATGAAATCAAATTTCGTGTCCATAATTTATCCACCCATAAATTATGACGATCACGGATAAACTGGCTGAATCATACAGGTCGAGGTCATGGCAAATGTTTAATTCCTCCGTCACAGGTATCCGGATTAATCCCAGTGATATAGATGTAAACGTTAAATCTCTATGGGGATTATCCAGTCGACTATTCTATTAGCAATTCTCATAAGAATGTTTAGAACTAGCTTCTAAACTTTACCACGGGCCCATGGATTTATCTTTGCTAATTGTATGGACTACCTATGCTCTGGTACACAGAACTGACGGATCCTATCTTGACACACATAGGACACACTGAGGATCTATCTACACCCAACGAACAGGCGGAGGTCTGATCTAAATAGATCGGTGACGTGACTGCCATCTAAGTGTAGAGGATGTCTCATGTGCCCACAATGGCATCTCAAGTCTAAGAATCACAAGTGCTACTCAACCCAAGAAGATTCTTATTGACGTTGGTGTACCATCCATTAAGAATCTTCGGTGAGTCGTTCAGTGTTTATCCGCTATAAACACCTACAGGTCTATACCAGTCTCCAAGACTTATGGTTCATTGAGAAACCATTGGAATCATATATTCCAGTATACGACTTGTACCGGTCTCAACGGGTTTACTATACTGACCAAGCAGTGTAAACCTTGACCAGGAACTGTCTGAGAATGACAACGTCATGATACGTATCAATGTCCGTTGCGACGCTTTTGCAACTGTATCATGACTAATCATTCTAAGGTCATTACGTCTTTACCATATTATAAGATTCATTATATTAAAGAAACTGCATATATATTCATAATAATATTGTTTTACAGAAGTATTTACAAGGAAATACAACCGGGAATTGGCGCTGTGAGCACCAACCCCAACAAAAACTCTCACTTGCTATAGTGCCAATAACGATTGTATCTAATACCCATCGACTCCACGTGTTTATCAAACAACTTCGGAGGTATGGCCTTCTTCAGCGGGTCTGCTACATTGTCTTCACTCGGTACCTTGCACACGACAATATCCCCTCGTGACAAAATCTCTCGAATGATGTGGTACTTGCGTTCCACATGCTTCGACTTCTGATGCGCCCTTGGTTCCTTTGCTTGTGCAATGGCTCCAGTATTATCACAGTATAACGGAATCGCATTCACGATACTTGGGACAACTCCCAATTCTGTGACAAAATTCTTTATCCACATAGCCTCTTTTGCGGCTTCAGAAGCTGCAATATATTCCGCCTCAGTGGTGGAATCAGCTGTAGATCCCTGCTTGGAACTCTTCCAACAAACTGCGCCACCGTTAAGGGTAAAGACAAATCCAGATGTAGACTTTCTATCATCGGGATCCGATTGGAAATCGGAGTCTGTATACCCATTAACTTGCAGTTCGTTTCCTCCATAAATTATTAACTTATCCTTAGTACCTTTAAGATACTTGAGGATATGTTTAATGGCCATCCAATGGTCATTACCTGGATTGGACTGATATCTGCTAGTAACGCTAACAGCGAAACTGATATCAGGCCTTGTACATAACATGGCATACATTATGCTGCCCAAACACGAAGCATAAGGTTGGTTAGACATTCTGACATTCTCATCTTCTGTTTGCGGACTCATCTTCTTTGAAAGATGAATCCCATGTCGGAACGGTATGTTTGCTGTCTTACAGTTACCAAAATTATACCGTTCCAAGATCTTATCTATGTACGTTGATTGGGATAACCCAATCAGCTTCCTTTGTCTATCTCTATAGAGTTTTATCCCTAAAACATAGGAAGCTTCTCCCAGGTCCTTCATGGAGAAATTCTTACAGAGGTAAGCTTTAACGCCTTGTAACATACCTAAATCATTCCCAATGATTAGGATGTCATCAACATACAGGACTAAAAATACGACCATGCTCCCACTGGCCTTCTGATACACACAGGATTCTTCTGAATTCTTGAGAAAACGGACGATCTAATAATCGTCGAATCGAAGATTCCAACTTTGTGAAGCTTGTTTGAGTCCATAAATGGACTTCTTAAGCTTACATACCATGCCCGAGTTTTCGCTGGACGCAAAACCTTCCGGCTGTTCCATATAGATTTCTTCATCAAGAAATCCATTTAGAAATGCCATTTTGACATCCATTTGCCAAATCTCGTACTCATGATATGCAGCTATAGAAAGCAAAATCCGAATAGACTTAAGCATTGCAACCGGTGAAAAAGTCTCATCGTAGTCGACACCAGGTCGCTGCGTGTAACCTTTTGCAACCAGTCGGGCCTTGTAAGTTTCAACCTTACCGTCAGGCCCTCGCTTCCTCTTGTAAACCCATTTACAGCCGATAGGAACAATTCCCTCTAGAAGCGGAACCAAGTCCCAAACTTGATTCTCATGCATTGAGTCTATCTCGGATTTCATGGCACTTTGCCATTTCCTGGAGTCGATGTCCAACATCGATTCTCTATAGGTGAAAGGATCTGTCTCTTCTATTAAGAGAACATCCAGACTCTTTTCTTGTATCAAATACAAGCATTCAGGAGGTCTAGATACCCTTTGCGACCTACGGAGTGTATGTGTTGAAGGTCCTTCATCTACTTGAACTTCAGGTTCCTCCGTTGGTTCATTGTTTTCAGGTTGTACTTCATCAAGCATAACCTGTCTATGATCACCACCTTCTGACAAAAATTCTACTTCTAGAGAATTTTACGAAGCGAGCTACGAATATATTTCGATGCTCGGTATCATAGAACAGATATCCCCTCGTATTCGGAGGATATCCAATAAACCTAAACTTTTGCCCTCGAGGCGAAAGCTTACTTTGCTGAGTCACCCTGACATAGGCAGGACAACCCCAAACCTTAATGTAATTAAGATTGGTCTCCTACCGAACCATATCTCATACGGTGTCGTAGGAACAGATTTTGAAGGAATCTTATTCAAAAGATGTGCGGCGGTTAAGAGAGAGTAGCCCCATAAATAATAGGGCAAATCTGTGAAACTCAACATTGATCGGACCATATCCAATAAAGTCCGATTTCTCCTCTCAGATACACCATTGTGTTGTGGGGTACCTGGAGGAGTGTATTGAGCGAGAATCCCATTCTCCTTCATATAATCAATGAACTCACCACTCATATATTCGCCACCTCGATCAGATCGAAGGCATTTAATATATTTCCCAGTTTGTTTTTCTACTTCATTTCGGAATTCTTTGAACTTTTCAAAAGTTTCCGATTTATGTCGCATCAAATAGACATAACCGTACCGTGATAAATCATCGGTAAAGGTAACGAAGTATGAATAACCACTGTGAGCAGTTTGACTTAGTGGACCACATACATCAGAATGTACGAGTTCCAGTAAGTTAGTGGCTCGGTGTCCTACACCAGAAAATGGAGCTTTAGTCATTTTACCTTGAATACAGGATTCACAGGTTGGAAAGGATTCAATGGTGAGATCTTGTATCAAACCATTCCTAACCATTTGATTAAGGCGTTTAGCCCCAATATGACCCAGCCGCATATGCCAAAGTTCAGTATTATTAATTTCAGGTAATCTACGTTTATTAATTCCAGAACTTAATATATCTTTTGATGTTTGTAGTGTATAATGACCATGCATATTTGGACAACAAAGGATCTGAATATTATTTTTATCATATAAATACAAAGAACTATTCTTAATATTAATACAAAAGCCTTCTGTATCTAATACAAAGGGATATAATATTAGCCACACATCCTGGCACAAAATAGCATTCATTTAACAAAAGTGTCCCATTCGGCAATGAGATCTCGCATACTCCCACTGCAACTGCATCCAGTGAGTCTCCACTCCCGAATCGCAACTGCATCACTCCAGGCTTCAGCCTCCTACTTTCCTTCAGCACCTGCAACGAATTGCAAATGTGAATGGGACAAGCAGAATCTAAAATCCAGTTGGATGTAACGGCTTCACAAGCCAAAGATATATCAATAACTGGAAAAATAAAAGTACCTGATGTCGATGCTCTCTCCCTCCTGATCTGGGCGATATAATCTGGACAGTTCCTCTTCCAGTGCCCGACCTTGGCCGCAGGTGGCATTTGTCCTCAGAAGCCCTCTTGGGCTTGGCTATCTTCGGCTGCTGTTGAGGACCAACTGCCTTCTTCTTCTTCTTCCCTTTCTTGTTCTTTCCCTTGGACATTCCTTGGGAAGAAGCTGAAAGTGAAGTAGATCTAGGAGGTCGTGTTGGTAATCCCTTCTTAAGGTCCTCCTCTGCCGTGAGCAACATCCTATGCAGCTCATGGTAGGTGCAGACAGTCCCGTGCATGTTGAAGTACATCACAAACTGTCGAATGAAGCTGGCATAGAACCAAGAATGACACTCCTCCAAGAATGTCATTGAGGATGAGATTATGTTGCCTCAATTGATCGATCAAATCGATCATATGAAGAACATGTGGGCTAACACTTTGCCCCTCATCCAGACGCGCATGGAACAGTTCCATGGCGACTTTATGAACAATCACTTGTTCTTGGTTCTCGAACGATTGTCTTAATCGCGTCATCATACTATAGGAATCAATCATACCGTAGTATTGTTGTTTGAGTTTCGGAGAGAGCGAACTGAGGATGTATGATTTAACTCTCAAGTCATCATCCTTCCAAGTTTCAAAAACTCGGCGTTCCTCTTCCGAAGCCTCCTCACCCACTGCAAGGGGCAAAGGGCCCTCAAGCACATATCCCAACTTCTCGGAGTCGAGGACAATCCTCAAATCCATTTCCCAGTCCGTAAAGTTCTCAGCGCCTTTCAGTTTGTTCGCATCTAGCATACGCGCAAACTGGTTTGTGGATTGACCCGCCATCGCAAATATATCATATAGATCACGAAAAACGGTTAGCAGAATAAAAACAGTTTCATATAATATCAAAAGCATAAACTAGATCATGGATTTTTAATCTAATATGCCCCTCCCACTAAATCATGCATTACTAATCCAACACAGAATAAAATTCAATAATTAAATTAAATATAAATAGTGAAAAGTGGATCCCGTGAATATATTTCAGCTCACAGCAGAGGCACGGTCTCGCCTACGTATATTCATCAGGTAGACAACTGACTTGTCAATCACTCAACAGTGACTCCTAAACACCCGGTCCTGGCCGTTTCTCATTGTCGCTGCGGAGGCAGGCCCACAAGGAGACGTACCAAGGTTAAACTCGTCAATGATAAACTCAAGTTACTCACGTAATCCTGACAGCTAGGGCACGTCCAGAATTCCGCTTTTACTTGAATTTACCTAGTATCTGATATACGTTCGGTATAAAAAAATCTTTATCGGCTACACCCTCACAGCAGAGGCACGGTCTCGGATGTAGTCATAAAGAGATATTCATAAACCGTATTGACGAGACGGACCATATAACATGCATCAAATACATAATTACAATAAAACCTTATTATCAGGGATTTTCCGCTAAGTGTCATACACCCTAAATCTAACCGATTCAGTTTCTAATAAGCATGCATACAATCAAGGAAAGATGATTAAAATATAGCCAAACATTTTAAACGGCCTAGAATCAGACTTGCTCTGATACCATTTTGAAGGGGTTTTATTAGGGGGTGAATCCGGTAACGCAGCGGGAGCGGCGAAAATCGTATTTTCGGATTTCAAAACTTTTTCTCGGATTTATTAAATAAACATATTTATTTAATATTCCAATAATCAAATTATGAAATAAAATTTCAAATGAATCATATTCAAGTGAAATTACCAAATTACCCTTATATGGTATTTTGTCCATTTTAGTCCGAAATTGATCCAATCAATTTTGAATGATTCTAAATCATTTCTAAGATGAACTTAGCATGTTCAAAACATCAAAACACCAAAGAACCAAAATCCCCAATTTTTGTTTCTTGGCCGAGAGCACCAAATGGGGGGGGGGGGGATGTGCATTTTGTGATTTCATGCTTCAAAACAAATCATCCAAATGAAATCCAATCAACATGAAACTTTATATGCATCATATACACATACAAATACACAACATATCTCAAAAGCCCCAAATTTGGAATTGGTTATAAAAACCCTAATTTCTCAATTTCAACAAATTGGACAAATTAGACAAAACACACAAATCAATTACTTCAATCATCAAACTTACATCCAATTCAAGTCTCAACACAATGAAACAACTCAAGATCAAATCTAGGTCATTTAAGAGTGGGTCAACAACTCTAGAATAGCAACTTGGTTTCATAAACCTTAAAAGAATAACTATAACTACAATAGTTAAACACTTCCTTCATTATACATGCTCAACACTTTCATCAAAACAACCATCAACAAAAACCACAAGAAACAAGAAAGAAACATCTTAAGAATATCAAATTAAAGCCTAGAACCAAAGGAATAAATTCCTTACTAATAGCAAGTTCAAGAAACTTACTAAAAATCCAAGCTTTTTGATGTTTAACTTTCTTTCTCAAGCTTTCTTTTGGCTCCTTCAATGGTGTCTCTCTCTTTGTAAAAGTGTATTAGGTTAGGAAATGAAAAGCAAATGAAAACAATATATACTTGTCAAAGAAATGCCTTGGCCGAAAATCAACAATAAGCATATACCAAATTTTTCATTTCAATTTCATTTCAAATGCATTTGGTTAAAGTAAATTAAATATCTAAATATGCTTTATAGAAATTTATCTACTTTAATTAATGCAACTTTAATCATTACAAATTAAATATCTAAATATAAGATATTTATATTTAATTATATTAATCATTTAACAATTAAATAAATAATTAATTAATTAAATACAAATATCTCAAATATATGTATTATATTTACATTAAATATTAAATACATATATTCATTTATGATATAGGTCAAATATCTCAATTTGACATTTAATTAATGTGTATTTAAAATAATCAAGTATTAAATGTAAATACACAATAATCTTGTAAATGACTATCGGGTCCCTACACGTGTATTTTGCATTTAACCCTTAAACGAATTTATAAACAATCAGTATTGTTTATTAATGTTGCTCTAGTGCTCTACGAGTTTATTTCATTATTGAGACTCTCTAGATTCAGGCGTATCCGTCACGAAATCAAATTTCGTGTCCATAATTTATCCACCCATAAATTATGACGATCACGGATAAACTGGCTGAATCATACAGGTCGAGGTCATGGCAAATGTTTAATTCCTCCGTCACAGGTATCCGGATTAATCCCAGAGATATAGATGTAAACGTCAAATCTCTATGGGGATTATCCAGTCGACTATTCTATTAGCAATTCTCATAAGAATATTTAGAACTAGCTTCTAAACTTTACCACGGGCCCATGGATTTATCTTATTGCTAATTGTATGGACTACCTATGCTCTGGTACACAGAACTGACGGATCCTATCTTGACACACATAGGACACACTGAGGATCTATCTACACCCAACGAACAGGCGGAGGTCTGATCTAAATAGATCGGTGACGTGACTGCCATCTAAGTGTAGAGGATGTCTCATGTGCCCATAATGGCATCTCAAGTCTAAGAATCACAAGTGCTACTCAACCCAAGAAGATTCTTATTGACGTTGGTGTACCATCCATTAAGAATCTTCGGTGAGTCGTTCAGTGTTTATCCGCTATAAACACCTACAGGTCTATACCAGTCTCCAAGACTTATGGTTCATTGAGAAACCATTGGAATCATATATTCCAGTATACGACTTGTACCGGTCTCAACGGGTTTACTATACTGACCAAGCAGTGTAAACCTTGACCAGGAACAGTCTGAGAATGACAACGTCATGATACGTATCAATGTCCGTTGCGACGCTTTTGCAACTGTATCATGACTAATCATTCTAAGGTCATTACGTCTTTACCATATTATAAGATTCATTATATTAAAGAAACTGCATATATTATTCATAATAATATTGTTTTACAGAAGTATTTACAAGGAAATACAACCGGGAATTGGCGCTGTGAGCACCAACCCCCACAAAACTCCCACTTGCTATAGTGCCAATAACAACATCCTGACGATTTTTGTAAACCGACAAACAAGGTTTCGGTTATTCGATCCATGTTTGGATTAATGCAAGCATAAGGTTCTTGGAACTGTCGTTTTGAAATAATCATAATGGTTTATGATTTGACTCAAAACGAAATAATTCTTGTGTATATAAGGAGGTTAGTGGGAGAGTGCACTGACAGTGAAATTCCCATAAAGCTATTGTTGAAAGCTTGGCTTTCAATAGAAATTCTCCGTAGAATTCTGGGGAGTAACAACCTTTATTCAAGGAATAAAGATCTACTAGGATAGATTTGGAGTTGTTAACACTCTCTGGGAAATTGTACATTTAAAATGTACTTGATATGGTGTCTCATACGCTTCGAGCATATGGAGTCACAATCGGGTCAATCCAAGTGACAGTCACTGGATTGAAGTTAAGAACATCCGTTAGTATCTTAGAGAACTAAAGATGCTGTCTTAAACTATGGAGAAGGAGAACTTGAAATGACTGAGATCACTGCTGCAAGTTTCCAAACAATTAAATACTACGGTACTATAAAGTTTGAATAACGGGACAGTGAGCTGGAAATCTTCCAAGCAAGATAACTGTTGCCAAATAAACAATAAATGCGGATTATTACTGCAGCTGAGGCAGCAAAAGAAGCCATTTGGATCGAAAATAAATCTAATTAGATTAGATATAGTTCTGTTAGCAGCTGAGCTAGGCGTCAGCACAG
This sequence comes from Zanthoxylum bungeanum, assembly GCA_019454045.1. Classification (NCBI taxonomy): domain Eukaryota; kingdom Viridiplantae; phylum Streptophyta; class Magnoliopsida; order Sapindales; family Rutaceae; genus Zanthoxylum; species Zanthoxylum bungeanum. The sequence goes on along the minus strand of SKCR01005089.1, from coordinate 54,884 downwards.
GCTAAGGAATTAAAGGTCTCATCGACGATCCAGATATATACATCTATATCATCTGATTCGTTCGGATCATACATCGTGGCGATGTGATGATCGTATAAATCGCGTCAAACGATAATCAAACAAATCCGCTGACGAAAACCTTTCCTCAGCAATTTGAGCGAACCGTACATAGTTCGGGTGTGGGACACTTGAGTGACTGGCTATGTGCCAAGTGGGAGATTGTTGGACAAAATGACCCATAGCGTCACTATTTGCACAGATCATTGTGTTGTTGTAGCAAATTAACTATGTGACAAGGAAATTGCACTCTCATCATTTGTGATTAGATCACCATAGATATATAAATGAAGAGAGGTCCCTATGATTAGTTCCTGGACTGAGAATGATATGAGACAGTATCAGTCCCCGAAGGATTAATCATTAAATATCCCTAGCCGGAGTATTATCGAGACTGGACATCGATAATGCGGAATAGGCTAGTATTGCACTTGTGTGCGTTGTGAGGGCACAACGGCATAGTTCTCATATATATAAGTATAGGATACTTATGCAAGTGCGATAGGAGGTCGTGTTTCACCGATGGTACGGGAAACAGCTTCGCTCTGGATAGACCCCTCGGAATCCCATTGGTATTATGACTATGTGTCTATGGGAGGCCGAAATCAAGGTAGGTGTGTATAGTCTTAACCTGAGACTTACATCGCTAATACTTACGATAATCGATAGACTTTGGTCTTGGTGGTACAGGGCTTTAACCGGTTTTGCGTACACCACTTCTGGGTTTATCAGAGAGTCGTAGTGTATTGGGTGTGATGTCAAGACGGAAGTATCACTTCAGTCATAGTGGAGATGATGTCACGCAGGATACGGTACTAGTGCTCTTGAGTGTTGCGCAACCAATCGGGATATTGTGACCAGGTCATGAATATCCGATTATAGAGACTATGTTACCAGACATCCGATATGTGCTTCGGACGGGATAGACACTTATCCAGCCCCAGCCCTAGTACGTGACTATCCGATACTGGGCCGATACACACAATACATTGGTATACTACGCTTGATACAGATCTTAATATTCTTAAATGGATATGTCCGGAGAATTGGGTAGACTTGATGCTTTGCTAGGAGTCGACCTTGTCTCGTAAATCGGTAGAACGTAGTACTTGGTACGTACGTGATTCAGATACTCCGACGACCGTATTTACTGCCAACTTATCTGGGGATCTCATGGGTCGCTTCCCGATAATCCACCGATGACGCATAACTCGCACTCTTGAATAATCTGGGATTATATAGAAGAGAGAGAAAATTAATCTAGGATTAATTACGGAGATATTTTATCTAGGATAAAATATCGTCTAGAGAGAGATAATGATTAATTTGGAATTAATCGATGAATTAATATATTCGATATATTAAACGAAATTAGATTTCGACGCGGAATTAAAATTAGATTTTAATCCGGGCGAACGAATTAATTTAGAATTAATTCGTTAGCGACGTGAATAGTGAATTCGCTAGGCGTAATCATTTAATTACGACGCGACGGAAAAATCGTTAATTTAGAATTAGCGAACCCGAGCCTGAGTGTGATTGTGAGCGCATTCGTATTTCAAATTCGAGTGCGGCGACGCGAGTCACATCAAGCGTCAAATCAATCGTCACATCAAGTGTCAAATCAAAAGTCACTTTGAGTGATTGATTGATTGATTGATTTGATTGATGGATTGAGTGAAAGACACACATCAAATCACTTTAATAAAGTGACAATGAATAGTGTGTGAGTTGTTGGAATAGTGTTTGGAGGGAAAAAGCATTTACTTTTGGTTTTAATTAATCAATTGTAATTGTTTTTTAATATATTTTTTATTGAAAATATATAAAGGCATTTTGGAAAATGCTTTAACCAACTAATACACAATTTCTTCTCTCTCATTTCTCTCCTTCTAGTCACGCCCAAAGTGAGAAATACTCACTGGTTTTGGAAGCCAAAATAGCGTGAATAAGGGAAGCAAGAGTTGGGTTTTTGTGACAAAACCCGCAAGTGCTAGCACACTACGAGACATGCTAAGGTGGTAGGGAGGTTCGCCCATGAGCCGGGATCCGTTAGACGAGGCTTGGAGCTCCGTTTCGCAGCTCAAAATCTGAAAATTGAGGACAGTGAACTGCCACCACTGGCGCCAAATACAGTGGGCATTTTGAGCTTCATTCGTCTTCAAATCGTCTCAACCGATCGATGTGAGTATTCCGCTACCTCCGTTGATGTGTTCACACATGTATTTCATGTCTTGTTTGATCTTAGGACCTATATAATAACCATCAGGAGGTGCGTGTGTGAGTTGTGGGAAGCTTATGCCATTTTTACAATTACAAGAAACTATGGGTATTTATATAGAAGTTTATGAAATTTACATTCAGACCCCGGGAAATTGCAATTAGGCCCCTCTCATGGGACTTCCTCGGAAAGTTACATTTTTAAAGCCCTTCTAATGTAAATTTCGAAACGTGTTCAATACAAAAGTTGTTCATCTAAAAAAAGAGTGAGATAATTCAATAATCAGCCCAATCAGAGTTCGTTTTCCATTTTTATAATCAAAACAACAAAATTTTAAGTGTACAACGATATAATCAGATATCGCGTAACCAGTTTTTGAAATCACGTGTTTTCCATTGCGACAAAACTTCACTTAAAAATATCCGCTCATATTTTCCAACACATTATGTCCTATTTTCGAATATCATTTAGTTCCAAATTCTAAACTTAAAATTAGAAATCTTCCAGAACCGTTTCGATAAATATTCGGGATATTACATTGATTCTCTATTGGTTGTGAAAGATTTGAATTTTCATGAATTTTGAAATAATTTGGGCATTAATATGATTAATAATGAAATTAATTCAAAAGTATTGATTTGGTGAAATTGAGGGCTGTGGATGAAATTAGAAGTGCGTAGAAAAAATTCTTAGAATTTTCGGAATTATTCTGAACGCGTTTTAGGAATTTTTCGTTTATGACGTATTTGGGGAAAATTCATAATTTTGTGAAATTATGGGTTTTTGGCCATTGCTACAGTACTAAGAGGTCTGTAGCAGAGTATACATTGTGTAGGAATATTTTCGAAATTTTCGGAATTATTCCGGGAATTTTCTATATGAGGGGGAAATGGTAATTTGCTAAAATTTTAGTATTTAGAAACTATTGCAGTACCTAAATTACTGTACCAGTGTGCTGATTTGATATCATGGCTAAACCAGTTGTCCAATCATCTTAGTCAGTCGGTTTGGCGATCCGATAAACGGTTATCGTGTAAATGTGGGAAATTATTTTTGAAAATTTTACCCCAAGTTTCTATGTGTAATCACACTCCTATATTAGATATTAATGTGTGTTATGAGTGAAATATGGATAAATTAGATGTATTTGATACTGACTTATTTATCTAGCTTAAAGATATTTTAAAAGTCAATTTCGTCCGACGATGTGCTTCTGTAGTTTTTGTCCCAACAAAATATACCATATTAGACATGCCGTAAATAACTAGGGTGTTACACTACCACTTACCCCTACTGTTTTTATATTATCCCATTACCCTCCTAATCTCAAGAAACAAGTATTTATTTACCATTTAATCCTTAACTACTATTATATTATCATGATAAATTATAATAGTAGCTTTCTTGGTTTACTTTTTTCTCATTTTTTTCTTTTAGTTTTAAATTCCGATATAGATGCTTTGGTTATTGAGGGGAGAAATAGAACAAGGAAGAGAAAAGTTGAATGTGCGAAATTATGAAGGATACATTTATGATTGTAAGGTTAATTATGGCTATTCCAACAACTAATTTACTAACAAATATTATAATTTGGTATTTTCTTTATAAATTCATCATTTCTAAACTTTAATGCGGACCTTCTTCATTTATTTAAAAAGTAACTTAAAATTAAAAATAAAATTAAAACTACAGTTACATATGTAACAGAATTATGTCTTATAACAATTTGCTGTATTAAAAAAAAAGGTTGATAATTAATATTTTAAAACATGTGATTTTTTAACCTAAGAATTACTGAAACTTATATATGGAAGTTACATGAATTATATAAATTTTATATTCTTCTTTTAGTGTATTATCTTTTATTTGCCCCGGCTCCGAGGTTATGACCGGGTGGTAAATGACTTATGCTTTAGTTGCCAGGTTTTGTATTCGAATCCAGAATGTGTATATCTTATAAGAGAATATGGAGCAGCCGGGGATTTTACCAGCTCCACTTAAGTTCGGATCAGGTGGTTTGGCGGTTGAGTTTCCAATGTTTCTAAAAAAAAGTATTCACTACAAGAAAAAAGGCCTTTACTGACACTAAGGTTAGTGACACTAGGTTAAAAGTGTCAGAAACGACGTGTAAATGGGCCTATTTCCGTGTTTTTCACTTAAATATCAATAATTACTGACACTATGGTATCAGCGATTTTAGTGTCAGTAATTACTATTACAATAGTATCAGTAAGAAATAAAAAAATAAAAAAAAACGCGTAGTCGTCTGGAGTCGAACCAACACCTCGCGGAAGTGACGTTTTTCGCATATATTACTGACACTAGAGTATCAGTAAATTTAGTGTCAGTAATTAATGATACCTTAGTATCAGTAAAAAAATTAAAAAAAAAATTATTTCCTTAAGTCTGCTGGGACTCGAAATTGTAATCATTGATATAAATTTTTTTTTTATTGTAAGGCTGTAACGACCCAGGTTATTTTTAGCATTTTGCGAGAATTTTATTTTTCACGCGTGAGACCATGTCTAAACACGAGGATTATCTTTATGATGTAATGGGGACTTTTTCACGAAATTAGTGATGGGAGTATCATTAAAATTGAGGGGTGAAATTATGAATTATCAACTAGTAGAAAAATAAATAATTATAATAAAATAGGTTTGTGGGCTAAATTGAAATTTATTAGATTAATCTAGATTTTTTTTCTCTTCTTTTTAAATTAATATACTCACCTAGAAAATTCTACACACACATTTAATCACCACCCATGTATTATATATATAGACACACGTGTGACAAGGAACCGACACTCGTGGAAAAAAAAAGAGAGAGAGAATGGGAGAATAATGGAAAACAAGGAAGGATCGAGAAAAGGGAAGGGGTGAGGGCAGTGCCTAAAGCTCGATCCCTGATATTGGTCTGGTATAGTGGCAGTGAGCAGAAGCAGTGGAGGGATAAAGTGAAAGAAGAAACGATGAGACAGAGATATGGAAGAAGCTAAAGGAGTAGTGAAGCATGTTTTGCTTGCTAAGTTCAAAGAAGGAATAACCCAAGAACGAATAGATCAACTGATCAAAGGATAGGCAAATCTTGTGAATCTCATTGAACCTATGAAGACTTTCCAATGGTAAAACACTTCTAATCTTGAAAATAAATTATACCCATGTTGCAAGTTTTGATCTTTTCGATGTTTGGTGAAATTTTTTTTTAGTTGTTTGTTTACTGAAATGATTTTAAAATTTTATTCTCGATTTCTTGGATTATTGAAACAAATGGTGGTGGCAAAGAAACGTTTGTGCGAATCTAAAGCATGATGATATATTGTTATTATTTTTTTATGTTTCTTGGAAATTTTATGCATTTTGAAACAGTTTTAGCGTTCATGTTATTTCATTGGGTAGATTCATGTATCAAATGAAAGGTCTTAGCATTTAAGGTGGATTGTTTTTGGGGAGATTTGTATTCTTTAATCCGGATTGAAAACATCTTGAGGTGTTTGTTAAAATACTTGTGTAAGCTTTAATTTATTGAGTTGCGATAATGCATAAGTTTTGTAAATGCACTGCTAGCTTGAATAAATTGCAGGACTTCTGTGTATATGACTTCTAAAAAAAAAAATGTTGAGGCATAGAGCACTTTAGTTCCACTTGTGTCAACATTGTAGTTTTTTTTTTAAGTCCACCTACGTACTGTACAGAGAGTTAAAATATCGAATACGTTGGCTTCTGATATGATACGACTTTGATTTATGAGTCAATAATCATACATGAATTATCAGTTTAGAGACACCCCTGGCCTCGGTGAGAGCTTTGAAGACTTAATTCCAATTTATGTTATAGCAATTTTGAATTGATAAGTCATTAATTCTTGGTGGATTATGTTTGTTTACTGTTTTTAATGGCCAATTGAATTTGGTTTATGTGATTTCATTATTTAATGGTGATAATTAAGTATTTTGAGATTTATTTTATTAACATTAAATTAAATAATAATTCTGGAAATGATTAGACTAGTAGTCTCAAATTAATTTGAATTTTATTTCAATGCTGAATTGGTCTTTTCAGTTTTGGGAAAAGAAGGTTGATCCTATTTGAATTTGTTGGAATGTATCTTGTATGAATTAGTTGATTTTTTAACGACAAAAGAGAAATTCGGAATGGTGCAACATCCTTTGGAAGATGTTTTGTCCCGACAAAAGAAAATGTTTAATGAATTCTTGGATTCCATCACCAATACAAGTTCTTTGTTTTGCATTGTCCTTTGTTACTGGTAGGATTATTAATTATATGTTTTACAATTGACATGAATGAAGCTGTTGTACAACCTTATTAGAACTTATTATTGTCAGGTCCTTTGTTCAATTTTGATAAGAGCTTGATTTACAATGGTAATTAGCAGATGTATGCAATTATAGCATTTACCCTTAATAAGCTTGAAATATATATATATATATATATATATATATATATATATATATATAGGATGAATGTAAAAGGTATTTTAAATTGCATATGTTTATAGATGAATATTGTAGAAGTGATAATGCATGTTAGCTTGAGCAGGTATGATGAAAACATATAAGTGATAGAATGCATATATTATTAATTATATATATATGCATGAACTTATACATGTAGATACATGGCAACCTAATGAAGTACATGTGCGTATTTGCATGTTATGATTTTCATACATTGAGTTGAAAATAATAATTTACAGATATATGTATTTATAGCGTTTGAGCTTAATAAGTTTGAATATGAACATAGGTTTTCATGTTTATGAAGTATGGGGTTTATATAGAAATGTTAATAAGTAATGTGAAGTCAAGATATCTCGAGATATAAAAAGTTCTATGATGTTGATAGTCTGAATCGTGAAATGTCTTGAAATATATTTTGACAACGTGGTATTTGCTTTCTAACATATAGAGCTGTTGGTAATATTATCAAAATGTAAAAAGTAGATTTCTAACAAAAGAAGTTTCACAGGATCATTGTTTAAAGCACGCTTCAAAAAGTTATAATACCACCAAGTGCTCGGGCAGTCCTCAAAGTGGAAAGGTACACAAAATTTTATGATTTTCTATATTAAGTTAGTGCATCTTATGGAGGTAATTGAAGGGCTTGTACAGTTCTTTAGTGATTTCCTATGTGTGATGCCTATTTTGATAGTTTATGTGTGAAGTTTAATGTTATGTATTGTTATGCTTCGGCTTATCTTTGACTTAGCATGCCGGTTTTTTGGGTGATTGTTTCCCTTTTGTTTCTATCTAGTACGTTACTGGGATTGTGCATGGCCACATGGCATTCAAACTTATAAACTGAAAAAAAAAAACCAACAACTTATGAATCTAAGCACTAAAGATATAATAAACTGTTTGCGATATGCAACAATGAGAATATTTAGAATATGTCTAAATGAACTAATATTGATATGATAATTCTTTTTTATAGTGTCCAATGCAGCCTGGAAGTTTTGAATGCGGTTATTATGTGATGAAATACATGCAGCAAATTGTAACAAATGTGAACATTCTAAAAGACAATGTAAGTTAACAATAGTTAAGTTTTATCACACTAGTCAATTAAGATATCTTACTGTTTAAAATTCTAACTTATAAATATTTTAAAGTTCAAGGGGATTAATGAGTACACTCTGGAAGATATAACGCAACTCCGTGATGATTGGGCAATATATGTTGCACATATAATCACACAGTATAATGAAGAGGTAATTACAAGGACATGTTTTACAGAGGTGATTATTACTTCCTATTTTTTCACTTTAATTCATGACATATTGGGAAATCTTATATTCTTGCAGAATACAAATGACAAGGACAACATAGCTATTGTTCGTTGAGTTAATGAAGTAGTATGGTATTTCTCTTTTCTGTAAATTAATACATTCTTGTTTCTTTCTTACTTTTAGCTTAGATTTTTCCCCAGATTTTTTACTTCAGTGAAAGCAATATGAATCATATCTTTTATTTCAGTTTTATGCCCTGATGGGTTTAATTTGGTGGGTTATTTGTTTTATTTGTGAGTTTTGCTAGTGGGTAAGATTGCTTTGAGACTTGAAAGTTAAAACAATCATGATGTAAATATTCTATTAACAGTGTCTCGATGTTCTCTATGTCAGACATGAACTTGGAGATAGTTTTTTACCTGATGAAGTTTTGCCATGTTCTGATTGATACTTGTTGAAACCTTTGGGGGATATGGCACCTGTCATCTGATGTGCTTTGAGGTGCAGCATGAATGCTATGGAAACAGTATTTGATATATTGAGATCTAACATGTTTATCTCATCTATTTTTATGGCAATTACCTGGAATGTTACATTCTAGTACATTTTGAGCTTTGAACTTTTAGTTTCCAGGAATTCCATAATGAACAACTATCTTGTCATCTTGATTTGCTTCCTGCATTTGGAAACAGTATTAGATCATGTCATCTGATAAACTTCATCTGGTTCATGAGATCCTTTTATTTCAGTTTTATGTCCGTCTATTATATATATGTGTTGTGTGTGTGTGTGTGTGTGTGTGTGTTGTGTGTGTGTTTGTGTGATTGTGTTGTTTTGGTGATTATGTAGCGGTATGAAAGATACAACTTGTTATTATGGATGCCATTTGGTTTTTTATATGCATGCTCTTAGGTTGTTGGTATGGTTATTGTCAATAAGTGCTTTATGTGACAAAAATTAGATTAGGGTTATATTTTGTATTTTTATTTGGATGTATTTAATGTTTTTATTTATGAAGATATCGATTTTTTTGGAAGTCCATCTAATTCTTAACATTTGGTTTATAATTTCAGATTTTGTGCCAGATATCATATTGTTGGGGGATTGTTGCAGGCTTCTCAACAAGTATCATGAATTTTGGTGGGGGCATGACATTTTGATGGGACTTTAAGAGTAGTTTTTGAAATATATATATGTTAATTTAAAGATTGTCTATGGAGTTTTTGTATTCATCATGTGATACTGTTGAATTGATTAATACGATTAATCTATTATATTGCGGATTTTATATAAATGTAATTTTTTAGTTTTTTATTTCATTGAGTTGGTATATATATATATATATTTTATGATTAATTTAATTACAAAAAATAAGAAATATAATTGTGAAATAATACGATTTTTAAATTTTAAAAGATATTGACGGATATTGATACTCTAGTAACAATAATTACTGACACTAAAAATCAAATATATGCGATATACTGATACTGCAGTAACAAAATTTACTGACACTATAGTATCACTAAATACTGATGATATAGTGTCAATAATTTACTGACACTAAAATAGTGTGAGAGATTACTGATACCATAGTGTCAATAATTTTCTGATACTACAGTATTAACGTTTACTGACACTAAGAATCACTGACACTAGAAACTAGTGTCAGTGATTTCTGGCTGCGGCAACACTGACACATTTATATAGTGTCAGTAAAACCCTTTACTGACACTAATTTAGTATCAGTAAAAGCCTTTTTTCTTGTAGTGATTAATTTTTATTTACCTAACTATTTTAACATACTTCAGCATTTTAAAATAATAAAGAATTGAAGACAAATAGACACAGCATTGTATCAGCAAGATTCATTGGATTAATTTCCCAGAACCAGAAGAGCTATAAAATCCAAAAATCAACTCACCAAAACAAGCAAATGACAATATAGCTGTTGGGCTTATAATACATAAATAATATAGCACAAACTTAATTAGAGAGGACAATATTGCAATTCCATTATTCAGATGATCCCATCACATAAAATACATATAGGTTTTAATTCATATATGAAAAACACTACATATTTTTAATCACAAAGCACATTTAACTTTATTACTTGTCAATAGAGAGTGCTTCGTCCAGCTTATTGGCTAAATCTTGTACCTTGAAATGATAGATTTCAAGGTTCTCAACATCAAGCTTCTTGAAATTACTGAGCTTTCTAGTAGTGAAAATTTTTCCCCAACTGTATGGTCTATATTTAGCAGGATTTTGATCATTTGTAAGCTCATCTAATGGTTTCACACCCTTGTGTAGTGTGATGGGTTGAATAAAAATGGAATTGAAAATCTTTCCTTCTCATAATTCACCATAGCCCTATGCTCCACACTCTCATAAGCGTCATTGCTCCAAACCTTCACAATCATATGGATCCAGTGAGACCAAAAATGTATTGAACACGAAACCTTAATTCTGATATCATATTACTTATTAACTGTTTACCCAAAAGTTTAATATATTACCTGAATAATGTCACCGATATTAATGATATAAGCGTTGGGAGTGGGTTTGACGCGAACCCATTCTCTGTCTGATTTTCTCTTCACTTCAAGACCTCCGACGTCATCTTGAGCAAGGACAGTAAGGGCGTCATCATCCTTATGTCTACCGACGCCGAGAGCTAGGTGGGGGGCAGGGCACGGTGGGTAGTGATTAAGTCTAATAAAGGTGGTTTGATCTTTGAAGAAGCTGCTGAATATGTTTGCTGGGAGTCCTAGACTCAGGGCAATAAGTTCCATCAATTTGTATGCAAGTTTTTCCACTTCTTTAGCATATTCTTCACATGCATCCCTGATCAATCATAGTTAAAATTACTTGAAAAAAAAAAAAAAAAAAAAAAAAAAAAACAAGAGGTTCCAATGGGGCATTACTGAGAATATACTAATTTATAATTACTAAACTCAATAAAAGTTTCTATAACTTTTTTTTTAGAAAGATTATGTTCTATGATTCAAATTATTATGTTTCCTCTAATTCTTATTCTTAACTTAGAATTGAAACAATTACAACTATATGATTGTATGGTTTCAAATCAAATAACAAAATTGAAAAAATTGATCAAAATAATGCAAAAGAAATAAAATTATACCTTAATTCATGAGGATGATCAGGCCATTGATTATACGATTCAGCTACTTCCTTGTCCTCAGGATCATGAGATGCTGCCGTCAAACAAGGGCTATCCACAAAAAAATCAAATACTTCTTTCCAATCTCTAACATTTTGGTATGCTCAGTATCATAATACCCAGCTACCTTCTTCTCAGCCCCCCTCACCTTCCTTTTCTCTTCCAATGGTTGCTCGAAAAATTTTCTTGACAAATTTTCTATCCTCTGACGCTTTTCGAAGGGCACGCCATGGTTGATCACTTGGAAGAAACCCCAATTCTTGCATGCATTTCCTATCTCAACAACTAGGTCATCAATGGTGCTAGGGTTTTTGGTGTTCAAAGCTGAGAGATCGATTAAGGGTATGTCTTCGGCTTCGGTTACGGAAAGTTTAGGCCTGTGCTCGAGGGCTTGAATAAAAGCTTCATCAACTTCTCCCATAGCTAAGAGGTTATTGTGTGTGATTGGAAATTATGGATGGTGAATTTTTATTTATAGGGGTAGGATAGGAGTTTAAGATAAGATTGAATTTTTACGGGATTCTGGTGAGGATTGGAATGATATGTGACGTGAGTTCTTATGGATGGCATTGACGTGAGTTCTCCCATGGTTTTAATGAACGTTTTAATGTGTCCAGTTAATAATTTAACTTGGACACAACTTGTTTGTAATTTATTTGCATGTTTCTCTCTCTTTCTTTTTTTTAGTGTTTAATTGCTTTTACAGAAGTATGTATATACTTATTTTACATTGTAATTTTTTTAAAAAAATTTAAAAAAAAAATTTGATAGAAAAAAATAATTTTGTATTGTTATTTTATACATGTATATAAGTGTGTATGTATATCTATAAGCTCATGTTGGTTTTTAGTGGTTAATGTTTTAATATGATTTAATTTCAGTGATTTACTTAAGTGCCATGTTCCATCAATTTGTATGCAAGTAATGGTTTAATGAATGTTTTAAACTCTACTTCAAAAACCACCTTACACAACTAAATTAGTTCATACCATATAAAAACCTAATTACATTTTTTTTTCATTTTATAATGGCAAAATTTATTATCAATCGTTTTTTTTTTGGACTAGAATATTTGCACTCTAAAATATACTTATAACACTCTTTTATTTGTTCAATCATTTAATAAAATTTAAAAAAAATCAAATTTTACTTTGCACACTCTTCCAAATACTAAAATAACCATTAATTTAAATTCCTTGTTTTCTCTGCAGACCGATTTAAATAAATATTCTTTACTAAATTTCACAGAAATAAAAAATGATTTCACCATTATATGAGCCTGAGATAATATGTATATTTCTGATGTTCTATAAATCTTAATTCTAAGATCACATCACCTTTTCCTAAATCTTTCATATCAAATTTGCTGGTCAGTATTTTCTTGATAGATTGAATCATCTCATGATTACTACCAATTATCAGAATATCGTCTACGTAGAGACACACAATTACATGCCCTTTTTGAGTTGATTTCGTGTATATTCTAATTACACTCATTGATTTTGAAGCCACTGGACAACATTTCTTTGTCAAATTTTTCATGTCATTGTTTAGGTGTTTGTTTTAATCAGTATAAGGATTTTACAAGTTTGCACACCTTGTGTTTGTCCAAGAACATTAAAACCTTTCGATTGATCCATGTAAATTTCCTCATCCAATTCACCATTTAAGAATGTCGTATTCACATCCATTTGAAATATTTCAAGACCAAATATAGTTGTTATAAGCATTCTTATTGAAGTGGTATGGATCACTGGTGAATAGATATCAAAGTAATCAAGGCATTCTTATTATCTATAATATTTTATGACAAGTTTTTCCTTGTACGCTTATCTATTGATCCATCTGATTTCATCTTTCATTTGAAAATTCATTTGTAGCCCAGCGGCTTATAACCTGTAGGGAGATCAATCAACTCCCAAGTATGATTTTGAAGGATACAATCAATCTCACTATTGATAGCCTCTTTCCAAAAATGTGCCTCCGAAGAAGACATTACTTCTTTATAGCTTTGAGGCTCATTTTCGAACAGGTGTGTCAGATATCAGGTCCAAATGACTTAGACGTTCTTCCTCTTTTGCTATATCTAGGTTCATTTTCCTCCATATTTTCATGTTAATCTGATTCTTGGTCAACTTGATCACTACTTATAAATGTTAGGATTGGTGCTCAGAGAGTTAATTTCTTTGTATTTCCCTGTAAATACTTATTTAAATATTTTATTATGAATAAAATAAACAGTTTCTATTATATAAAATCTCTTTATATATAGTAAAGATGTAATTAACCTTAGAATGATTAGTTATGATATAGTTGTAAAAGTGTCACAATTGACATTGAGTCGTATCATATCAGTATAATTTCTTTAACAGTTCCTGGTCAAGGTTTACATTACTTGGTCAGTAAGTAAGCCCGTTGAGATCGGTACATGTCGTATATTAGAATCTTGGATTCCAATGGTAGATTCTCAATGAACCATGAGTATTGGAGACTCGACATGTAGGTGTTTATATCAGATAAAGACTAAACGACTCGCCACAGATTCTTAATAGATGTTACAACACCAACCAATAAAAATCTTCTCAGGTTGAGTAGCATAATGATTCTTTGACTTGAGAGACAACTGTGGATATATAAGAGATCCTTCATATTTTGATGACAGTCATGTCAGTGACCCATTTAGGTCAGACCTCTGCCTGTTCGTTGGGTATGGACTGATCCATAAGATATCCTCTGTGTGTTAAGATAGAATTCGTCAGCTCTGTGTACAGAGCATATGTATTCAATATAGAATTAGCATCTGTTAAATGCTTGGGCTTGTGGCACATTGTAGCAGTGAGTTCTAAGTGTTATTAAGAGATCGCTAATAGAAGCACCGACATGATTATACTACAGAGATTTGATGTTTATATATATATTTCTGGAATAATCTGGATACCTGTGATGAAGGGAATATACGTATACAATGACCTCGACCTGTATGGTTCAGTAAATTTATCTATGTTCATCATAATTTACGAGTAGGTAAATTATTGATACGAAATTGGATTTCATGACAGATATGTCTGATCCTAGAGAATCTCACCGATGAAATAAACTCGTAGAGCACTAAGGTAAGTTTTATGAATAATATTAATTATTTATAAATCGTTTAACGATTAAACGAAAGATACATACAAATGGATCTTTTGGTCATTTCCTAATTAATGTGTATTTATATTTAATATATGATTTTATTAATGCACATTAATTAAATGTCAAATTATGATATTTGACATATATTATTAATATATGTATTTGGATTATTTAAAGTAAATAAAATACATATATTTAAGATATTTATATTTAATTAATTATGTAATTATTGAATTGTTAAATGATTAAAATAATTAAAATACAAATATCTACCATATGGTAAAGTTAGGAAATAATTAGTTAGTGTAAAATGTTGACTTTACATTAAAGGTAAAGGTTATCATTTTTGTATTTTGCTTGTTTAATAAAGATTAAAATTACAAAATATCTAATTTTCCTTTACACCCATTTTCGGCCAAACCCTATATGTATATAAAGTTTGCTTCACTTGTTGAAGCCTCCAATAACCTAAAACGAAAGATACTTGTGAGGGAAAAAAAAAAAGAAACCAAGAAGAATCAAAGAAAGCTTTGAATTTAGTAAGTATTTCCAACTTTCCATTAGAAGAAAATTTGTTCCTTTTATTCTTGGCTACAACATGTATTGTTCTTAAGTTTGTTTTACTCTCTTGTGTTTGTGTTATGATGGTTGGGAGTATGAAAGAAAGATGTATGCATTCATGTGTATTAAAGTGTGCTTATAAATGGTGTATAAGCACACTTTTGATCATTTGATAATCTTATTGCCATTCTAGAGTTGTTAGACCACTCATTGATGATCTAGAATTATTATTGAGTTGTTGCAAAGTGGTGTAATATCTCGGATTATTATAGCGTGACCGCGTAAATTTTATTTTCGTATGTGTAGTCGCGTCCGAACACGAGATAAAATTTTTATTGGAAAATAGTAAATTTTCATGAAATTAATTATAAACTTTTATTGAATTAAATTTGAGGGGTGAAATTGAAATTTATCACACTAGTAATAATAAATAAATAAACCTAGATATTATTTAATACACACATCTAAAAACTTCCAGCACACACGCACACACTTACCTAATATCTACACACACGTGACACACACACACGATCACAAATACATAGCACACACCAAACACGTACACAGAAAGAAAATGAAAGAAAATCAGAGCAGAAACAGAGAGAGAAGGCAAGAAAAAGAAACCAGAAAGAAGAACATAAAAAAATAGGGGAAAGAGAGAGTGACTGAAAAGAAAATTAGAGAGACCGAGAGAGATAAAGAAGAGAGATTGGGGGATAGACCGAGAAAGAGAAGGAGAGAAGAGAGTGTGCGAGAAACGGCCGAGCAAAATCTATTCGACGGTGGTTTGCAGAGTATTCATGGTGAGGAAAAGCGTGAAGAAGATCTAGGAGATAAGAAATAATAAAATGAGAGGAGAATAGGAAGAACAGAGAGCTTCTGGAGAAAACAGAGAAGAGAAGAAGAAATGAGAAATGCCGAGAATGAGAAACAGATGGAGAAAAATGCAAATTATAAGTATATTATTGCCATGTTTTTTTTTAGTGTAATAAATTTCATTAATTTGGTTTGGATTGAATTTTGGAATTGGTTATAACCCTAGATTTTGGAATTTCTGGTGTTAGGATGAAAGTATATTAATTGGTTAACATTTGGTGTGTTTAAAATTGATAATGGAATGTTGTTATAGGGGTAAGGTAGTTGAATGGATGAAATGGTGGCATGGTTTGAGGGGTTGGTTTAGGCAACTAGAGGTACTAATTATGGTTTGTGTTTTGAGCATGAAGATTTGTTAGTATTGTATTGTAATGTATGGAAATTATGGCAGAGTTTGATAATTAAAATTTGGCAGTGAGTTAATGAAATAGGGCAGTGAGTTTGGTGCTAGTGCATTTTGGAAAGATTCTAGTATTTTATTCATAACTTGCATTTTAGATCTGTGATCAAGAAACCGTAAAATTCTAGTGAAATTAAACTCATTAAGAACTAATAAATTAAAGACACAGAATTTTTCAATAGCAGATGAAATTGTGATAAATTTTGAAACTTGATAGATCTACTTAAGAACTAGTTCTGTTTTTAGCAGAGCAGTGGGTAGAAATTTAGGTATAAAATAAGTTATAAATTGAGTTTCAGGAATCAAAATTGAGATCCATAAAGTCTCATGTGTAACTACGAATTATCACGCTCACTCCACAGATTTTACAGGTAGCAGAATCTGTATCTAGTGAGCCATTGGTATTATAATTCATGAAAGGTAAGTTTTGATTATATGGTGTATAATAGTGTGTGTGTGTGTGTATATATATATAATGATTAGGGTTATGGTTTCTGTACATTTGTTAACTTGAGGATCAATTTGATACTAGAACTGAGGATTAAGAATTGAGTTAATGAGATTCTATAATAGTGAAGAACGTAAATGTGTATAGGGCATATTATGGAATTATCGACTTATATGAGTATTCTACGGATGAAAGTTTTTTATAATAATATAATCTATTAGTTTGAGCATGAATTGATGATATTTTGTGTGTCAGATGCATGTCAAATTGTGAAAATTTGTAAAGTTGTGACTACTTATAATGTAAGTAAGTATGAGAGTTTGTATGAGTGATATATGCAAAGTATGTGGTTTGTATAAGATTGGAAATAAGTAGTACGAAGTCAAGATATCTCGAGATATAAAAAAATTCTATGATGTTAATAGTCTAAATCGTGAAATATTTTGAAACATGTTTTTTTGATTTATGGTCTTCAAAGTTATGATTTTGTTTACAAAAGATACAAAAATTATTTTCCGACACGGTAATTGATGTTTTATATTTTTTACCCTCCGTAGTGATCGTTTATGTTTCATTCTGAGTTGGCTATCGGGGCGCTCGTTATAGGTCCAGCCTATCGGAAAATGGCTGGCCCACTACCCTGTCGACATGGTCCATACACTGTCCGATCCTTGAGCGCGACTTAGTAGTGGACGATCGGTATGTATTTTGAAAACATTGCATCAAATATTTTATTATGATTTACACATTTATGTTTTGGGGGGAAGGATTTCAAAAGAAATGCATTTCGATTTGATGTTTTTCGATGTTACCTTTTTGATATTATGTTATTTGACGTTTTTATATGTTTCCGTCTCAACGATCATTTTATGACTTTCTTGATGTGTTTTCGCAGAGATGATCAATCATTTTTATGTTCCGCCCCGACAATCGGTGTATACATTTATGTTTTTCATTACTCATCATATGTTTTCACTGGGGTGATCGTTAGGGTCTAAGCCATCAGAAATGGTATGACCAATCCTATGTCGGCAGGGGATCGGTTCGTTCATTGTCCGATCTATGCGTGCGATTTGGGCATTGGGCGCTCATTTATATTTCATCCAGTGAGTTATGCTGGATGATCAATATGGTTTTATGATAATGAATTTGAAATTGATTTTGCTTATAGTAAAAAGGATTTCTTAAAAGCATTTTCGAAATTGTTTTTGACAGATTTCAGACTACCAACATCATAAGAGCATGAGAATGACTTGTCACTTATGACTGTAGCAATAGATGTATAGGTCGATATCGAAGGTTATGACAAGAATATGTAGTTAAGTTTATAGTTAGACATAGATTTTATTAGGACTAGTGAAGAATATGTGTGCTTTTTCGTCAGCTATACAAAATGGTATATGTGATTGAATATGTGTGTGTGTGTGGTGTGTGTGTGTGTGTGTGTGTGTGTGTGTGTATGTGTGTATGTATGTATGTATATATGTATGTATGTATGTATGTATGTATGCATGCATGTATGTATGTATGTATGTATGTATGTATGTATATAAGCATTAATATCGATGTCGCTTACATATAGGATATAGAATGACATGATGTATGTGATTGACCTTTTCTTTACGTGGATGATTGTGTGATGTGTGCTTATATAAAGAAAGAATATTTTATTTATACCAATTTGATGATAATTCAAGAAAAAAAAATAAAAAAAAAAAGTTATAATAATTTTTTGAACTAGATTGGCAAAGAAGATATAGAAAGTAAATAGAAATCAAAGTAGTGCAGCAGAAACGTGATGGAGTTTGATTTAATTAATAGAAATATAGAAACTTGATGTATGTTATGGATGTTTAAAAGTGTAAACAAGAAATATGATTTAAAGTATGTGTGTAATCAGATAAAGAGGATAAGTGATCAAGTAACATATTGCTAAACGGATTGGGATCATATAGTAAGACTAGACTTAATTTATATTTGCATGGTCGCGTAAGTAGCTCAAGTTAACACAGAAAAATAATTCAAACTTTTTGTGTGTTTGACGCTCAAGGAATAAGCATAGTTACTTACTGAGTCTTATGACTCACAACCCAACAGTGTTTGAGTTTTACAGGTTGGTGACCAGATCGGTCGACCACAAATATTGGAGCTTGAGAAGCTGGATAACAGTGTTGCAGTCAGCCAGTCACCAGGTCTTGGGAATATGAGTTAATTATAAATAATTTTAAATTGTATAAATTGAGTTGCAAGGTTTTGTATATATGCATTTTTGGGCATAGAGCCCCAATTATATTTTGTATTGAGTTCATCAGCTTATATGTTTGGG
Organism: Zanthoxylum bungeanum; assembly: GCA_019454045.1. Classification (NCBI taxonomy): domain Eukaryota; kingdom Viridiplantae; phylum Streptophyta; class Magnoliopsida; order Sapindales; family Rutaceae; genus Zanthoxylum; species Zanthoxylum bungeanum. Next base: position 35,922 of record SKCR01005089.1, on the reverse strand, counting down.
TCCTATAGGTTGCATTTCATTGCATGCATTTGTGTTTATATAGACAGATTGTCTAGAGGTGCTGCACTTTGATCCAGGTTGCATGACTTTTAGCAGAGGTCATGCCGAAATTTCGTCAGAGTCAGAGGCTTATGGAGGTAGGATTAGCCTGTCTCCTGCCGGTAGCATCATATCATAGGCAGGATGTTACAAGTGGTGAGACTTGTTTGGTGTTGTAGAGATTAGATTAAAGTATTGGATTTGGTTAATTTTGGTTAGTTTGTTAATTTGAGAAATTAGGGTTCATAATCTAAACCAAAATTGAGGCTTCTTATATATGTGGTGTATAATGATATATATATGATATACAAACCATTTGGTGATGATTGGAAAGTTAGGATTGGTGCTCGGAGTGCCAATTCAGATCGTATTTATGTCATATTCATGCATACGAACAATTCATTTTTCTATAATATTACTTGCTTAATGGTTGCACTTCTTGTTTCTATATATGTATTCGATCTAATTAAATTAGATTGAAACTAAATATGATTTAGTGATACATATATATTAGACAAAGATCCCAGGATTTACAATGTAGTGCACAGTTACAACGTAGTTTGTAATTAACATTGGAAGGCGTCACTATAAGTTTCATATTCTGAAATAAAGTTCCTAGTTAAGATTTACTAACACAGGTCGGTTAGTAAAATCCGCTGAAACCGGTACATATAGTATATCGAGACTTGATCCGATAGTTTATCCTAATGAACCATGAGTTTTGGGGGACTCGTAAAGTCGTGTAGGTATTTATTTGATAAACACTGAACGACTCATCGAAGATTTCCTAATAGATAGTACACCAACGTCAATAGGAATCTTCTCATGTCGAGTAGCATAGTGGTCCTCGACATGAGATAGCATTGTGGATATTTGAGACTTCCTCCACATTTTGATGGCAGTAACGTCACCGATTTATTTAGATCAGACATTCTTCTGCTCGTTGGGTGTGGACTGATGCTCATGATATCCTATGAGTATCAGATAGAATGTGTCAGTCCTACATACATGATCTAGGTATCTTGTACGTGCTTGCGATCTGGTAAATCCATGGCCGTGAAATAATTTTGAAGCGAGTTTTGAGTGTTATTTAGAGATTGTAAATTTGAAAGTCGACTATATTATACCTTTTGGATTTGACGTTCCTATCTATATCCTCGGTATAATATTGATAGCCTGTGACTGAGGGATTATACGTATGCAATGACCTCAACTTGCATAGTTTAGCGAGATTATCCGTGATCATCATAATTTACGAGTGGGTGAATTATTGACACGAACTTGATTCCGTGACGGATAAACCTAAACTTAAAGAGTCCCACAATATAAAGTGTACTCGTTGAGCACTTGTGCAACACATTACGAATATACAGATTATTCATAGTACTTCATCGGATTAAATAAGTTAATTCGAATCGTTTAAACGGTTAAACGAAAATACATGCATTAAGGGATTGGGTCAATTAATACTTAATATGTATTTATATTTGATATAAAATTTGATTAGATACATATTAATTATTTGTCAAATGAGATTTTGACACATGTCATTAATATATATATATATATATATATATATATATATATATATATATATATATTTTGTTATTTAATGTAAATAAAAATACATATATAGATATTTATATTAATTAATTATTTAGTAATTTAATCGTTAAATAATTAAATAATTAGAAATTAAATATCATATCCATAAGTCATAATTAGTATTATAAGTGGTGAGATATTATTGGTAACAAATGGAATGACGTTTTAAGCTTGAAGTATTCAAATTGAACAAGTAACTTAAGGCTTATTAAATAAAATTTGAAAAAGACCAAAATACCTCTCCCCCCAATTTCGCCCCTAGCCATATATAAAAGGGAAAATTATTTTCTCATTCATTAATTTTTCATGGCCAGGCCTCCATCATTTTAGATTGCTTCTAAAATAGTTCTTGAGCGAAAACTTGAGAGAAAGTGAATAAATCAAGAAGAAAGCTTAAGGAAGTTTAGAGATTTTGAGGTAATCTTTAATATTCTTAAGCTTAGAAAGTTTTTTCTTATTCATGAATATCTAGAATAGTTGTAGGGTTTCTTTCTTTCTTAGATTCTGTGACTTTTTTATTTGGAGGATGGATTTAAAGGCTGGATACACGTGTTAAGTTATATTCGATAATATTAGTGCAATATTAGTTCAATTTTATCATTTGATGACTTGTTACCACTCTAGAGTATTATGATCACTCTTATAACTCCTAAAATTTTTCTTGAGTTCTTCATTGGTGGCTTGTTTTTGGTGTAAATGGTCATATGATAAATGTTGAAAAAATTAGATTTTAAACATGAAAATAATATTTTTGGAACCTAGATTAGATCTGGAAATTCTGAAATTTTGGTGATAAAATACATGTTATTTAAATGTATTGGATGTGTACTTGGCATTGGAATAATTGCCAGAAAGTGTTTTGGAATTAAAATATGCGAAAACGGTCAAAACGGCGTTACCGGGTGAGTTTCGGGCTAATGGCTGTCCAAATAGTGAATTGGTCACTATTCGGGTAGCCCACGAACTGCCCAAGTACTATTATGGCTGACTTGGGCAGCCCCCATGTGTATTGGTTGATCGGTTTGGGTAAGAACGCGTTTTATATTATTTTATGGAAAAATATTTTCGTAAAAGTTTTGCAATATTTTCTAAATTATTGATATTGTTATTATGTAACAAATATAATATGTTTAGGTGAAATATGAATGAATTATTTTATATTGGATATTGAATAATTTATTTGGAAAGTTTAAAAGTTTTTAAGTTACGATTTCGCCCGAACAGTGTTTCCGCCACGTCTTTGAGAAAATCCTAATATGGAAATCATCTAAAGTTATTTTGAATAAATTTGGACCAAAATGCACAAAAATGAAAGTTGGTGGTGCTCACGAAAATTTGAAGTTCTTATGGATTTTTTTTTTAGTTGTATTTTGATGTATATGATATGTATAAATCATTTTGGTAGTGATTTGAAATCACTTAAATTTGTATTTGACAAATTAGGACTAAAATGATCAAAATGTAAACTATATGGGTCTCATGGAAATTAAGGGAAAATCTGATTTTGGGTTAAAAAAAAATCATTTTTTTAAGTATTAAGTAATTATAATAAATAATTTTATTTTATTTGCCCGATAAAAATTATTGAAATTGGAAAAAATGATTTTTCCTTTTGGTGCGTTACCCTGAACACATGATATGATTATGCCTTTAAATTTAATATTTAATCTAATCTTTAATTTATGCATGCATGTGTTTATTTATTTGATTAAATAAAGTGAATAACATCTTTTGCGGAATATCCCTATTTGAAATAATGTTCTATAATTAATATGTATTTGATGCAAGTTTCTTGGTCCGTCTTGTCAATACGGATTATGGATAATTATTCTATGGCTATATCCGAGAACGTGTAAAAGCTGTGAGGACATAGTTATTAGAAATTTATTTGTACCAGATATATTTTTGATATTAGGTAAATTCAAGCGAAAGTGGAATCCTCATCGTGTCCAAGTTGTCAGGGTTATGCAAGTATCACGAATTTATCATTGACAGTTTAACCTTGATACGTCTCTTTGTGAACGTGTCAAATTTGTCATAACGATAAATGATTGGACCAGAACCAAATTTTGTTGTATTTATTATAAATACGATGTACATTATATTTTATTATGAATAAAATTAAGAAATTTTCATCAATATAATATTCTATGTGGTAAAGGTGTAAAATAACTTAGAATGAATAGTTGTGACATAATTGTAAAAGTACCGCAATTGTTACTGAGAAACGTCACAATATGATTCATTCTCAAAATGTTCTTGGTCAAGATTTACATATCTGGTCAGTTTGTGTACCCGTGAGACCGGTACATGTTGTATATTAGAATTGTTCTAATAGTTTATCTCAGTAAACCATGAGTCTTGGGAGACTCATATAGACACGTAGATATTTACTGGATAAATACTGAACAACTCATTTAAAGATTTTTGATAGATGGTACACCAATATCAATAGGAATCTTTACGAGTTGAATAGCATATTAGCTCATTTAACTTGAGCTATCACTGTGGGTATGTGAGATATCCTCCATACTTTGATGACAGAGACGTCAACGATCTTTTAAGATCATACCTCCGCTTGTTCATTGGGTATGGAATGATACTCACGATATCATGTGATGTATCCAAAGAGGATCTGTTAGTCCCGTGTATGAGATTTAGGTGTCCAATTTGTGATTCTTTGAAATCTGTGGCCGAGGTATAATTCGAAAATGAGTTCCGAGTATTTATGAAGAATCATAATTATGTCGCGACACATGAATTGTTCATAATGGAGATTTGACGTTTAATATATATCTTCGGAACAATTCAGATAACCTATAACTGAAGGATTTTATATGCAATGATTTCGACTTGGATGGTTCAACTTGATTATCTGTGGTCATCGTGATTTGTGAGTGGACAAATTACGAACATGGAAATAGTTTCCATGACAGATAAACTTGAACATAGAGTCCCACAATATAAAGTGTACTCGTTGAGCACTTGGATAATTAATTATGGATAATTCTGATTATTCATAATTTACACATGCGTATTAAATAATGTGTATTTGTATATGATACATAATATTGATTAGATACATATTATTGACCAATTAGATTTTGACACTTGTTTTTTTATTATTATTATTATTAATTAATTGTTAATTAATTATTAATAATGATAAATGGAAGAATATTCTTGGAATCTTTTTACATATTTTTATTTTTTTCTTTTTGTTAATTAAATAAATAGATTAATTAATTTGTTAATTAATTTATTTGGAATAAGAATATTATTAGGAATATTCTTATTATTTGGCCAATCTTAATTGGCTATTCCATGTTCTTCTTATACATGTTCTTAATAAACAAAAAAATCAAAATAATATTTTTTAAGAATAAGATCATGAGGTATCAAAATTATAACAAAAAATAATTGTTATTTTACTAAAAAATTCTCAATTTTCAAAATTTGGAGAATTATTATATAAATGGAACTTGTTTCCATTTTACAAGGCTTTTAGCCATTCTCATGTGTTGAGAAATTAAAGAAAAAAAGGGTTAGGGATCTAAACAATTGATCAACATCAAAAGGAGAAGAGATTGATTAATTGGAAGCTTGAAATTAAAGCAATGAAATGTTCCAATTTCTAATTTCTTAATTTTATTTCTTAAGCATGAAAATATGTATTAGATATGTATTTTTTATGTCTTAAAATTATATATATTTTGGATATGTATATGATTCAAAAATTTGGTGTTGATTGTTTAGTAGACCTTAATAGTTTTCTTTATTAAACATGTGTTGTTAAATCAATTAGTGAATTAATCTTAAAATTAAAATTGTCATTCTAGAGTGATATTATCACTATAATGTTGCCTAGAATTGTTCTTGGAACTCTTTATTATGGTGATTAATTTTGGTGTAAATTAATTGGATTAATTTTGTGATTAAATTGAATTTTGACATGAAAATGGACAAAAACAAAAAATTGGATCATATATATTTTTGGTTGTTAAATCAAAATATTTTTTTATGTAAAAAAATGTTATTCGGATGATATTGGATGTGTATTAGGTTGTGGATAAATTTCGGAAGGGTTATTTACGTTTTACTACTAAAGTTATAGTAAAATAACAATTGGGTACTATGAATATTAGCATATTACATTTTACTACTAAACTTATATAAAATTTAATATTTTACTACTTTTCCATCCAAATTGTTAGTTGACCGTCAGTTGACCATGACATCATGATGATATCGTAAGGTAAAAGAGTTTTAACTCACAAATTATTATAAATTATAAATATTCTAAAAAATTAAGGGTAATTTTGTCATTACAAAATGAAGAATAAAAATAAAAACTAAAAACGATATTGACAATACGATTACTCATTGTCTTTATTGTTCCTCTTCACTACCAATAATATAATTGAACAAATAATTAATGATTCTTGAGTACATCTCTTTTACTGTTATACTTTAAAGTATTTTTGATATTATGAAAATATTAATTATTAAATTATTTTAGTAAATTAAATTCTTTATTTTGTTGGACAGTTAGAGACTAAAGTATTTTTATAAATGTGACTGTTGATTGCATCTATTTTATTATTATATATAAGATTTAGATACGTTTTAAATGATATAATTGTAATTTTTAATTTTATTTTATTTTGAGGATAAAACAATCTTTTTAAAGGTCAACTGAAGGTCAACAAACGATTTAGATGGAAAAGTAGTAAAATGTTAAATTTTATATAAGTATAGTAGTAAAGTGTAATATGTTAATATTCATAGTACCCATTTGTTATTTCATCATAACTTCAGTAGTAAAACGTAAATAACCCATTCCGGAAATTATTCCGAGGTGAAAACCCGAAAAAATTGTAAAATTCATGTCGAAACGAGCTCACCGTGTGCCGGTTGTGAAACCAGCGACCTGGGCACTTTCGGCCAACCCAAGTGCTGACCGACCACTTCCCAAGTGTTCGGGTTGGCCTGGCTCGGCTGATGGTTAACCGGTTTGATAGCTTGCCCATTACGTGTAGTTTTTGTCGAAATATATTTTCGTAAAATAATTCGTCATGTAACAAAAAATATTACATTATTAAATGTTAATAAGTAATATATTTAAACTTATTTGGGTGAATTAAAAATATTTGATATTTATTAATTCGCTCAGAAAAGTTTTAAAATGTTAAAAAACTATTTTCGCCTTCCGCCGCACCCTTCCGCTGTGTACATCCCAATAAAATTGTATCAAAGCGTCCGACCTCACATCTAAAAAAAATTTCATGTCTTAAATAGTGGGAGGTTTCAGAACAGTGTTGGAATGTTTCCGAATTATAGATAAGGATTTATAATGGAATGGTAATCGAAAATCGGAGTTTATGTATTGGGAAATAGTTCGAAATATTTTTAAGTGAAGCTTGGTTGCGTTGGAAATTGCGTGGTTTCGAGAACCAGTTACGCGATTTCGGATTTTATCATTCTACGCGTAAACGATTCTTGTTCCGGCTATAAAACTTTCAAAGGAACTCCGATTGGGTTGATTCTTGATCCACCGAACTCTTTTTCTGAGACGAACAACTTTCGTGTTGAATATTTTTCAAAATTTATATCATAAGGGCTTCAAAATTGAATATTTTCAAGAATATTCCATGGTAGGGGCCTGATTGTAATTTTGCAAGGGTCTGAATGTAAATTTCAGAAATTTTTCAATATAGACTTAAAAGTTTCTAGAAATTACAAAAATGGCATATGCTCTTTAAATCACAAAAACCCACCCCCATCTCAAAAAAAAAAAAAGGAGTGACGACTTCACTACGCCAGTGGCCAGCTGACCAAGACCGGCCATCGCGATGATGCCGGAGGGAGCATCTGCCACCCTTCGTCCAACGGTGGCCGGCGGTGTTGTAGGAACACCGGCGACGACATTAGAAATGGGAAATACGCGCGAGTAATGGGTTTGTCGATCCCGGTTCGTCGCTTCGTTTCATGACCCAAGCCACCCGTCAAATCAAAGCCCTCGAAGAGTACTATAAGTTTACAGTGTCGGTTTTACGGACTGGCATTTGGTTTCACGTGAATCGAGAGAAGAATATTCATATGAGTAATGATCCAAGGTGAACAGTAACTCCGATCGGAATTCCGTAGATTCCAATGCATTCGTGGGAACATTTAGAGTATGGGCTCAAAATCTCGGTAAGACCTCCCGGTAAAAATTCACAAATTTCAAGTTTTCCGTTAAATGATCGGATGCATTCAGTAGTTTTGTAGAGTAGCGTAATGATATAAAATGAATTGATTGTTTATTAGTATATTGAATATGTGCTTTTGGTAGAATCCAAGTGAAAACAGAACAAGTTTGCTCAATCCGATGTGACATGTAAGTTTTGGGTAAATGTTTTTGGGTATAAAGATGTGTTTTGGTTTTGATGATAGTATGAGTTATTTATGATATTACGAACATGTTTTGATAAATTCGGGAAATTTCAGAGGGTTCGAGACCTTTCCGTAGCGTTCACGAAAATCTTTTCGGAAGAATTTTTCAAAAATACGTAAACCGAGAATTTAGGTGAACTGGTGGCTTGGAATAGTTTGTAATGGTGGTTAAGATTACTGAAATTGAAAAGATTGAAAACGGACTTGATTTGGTTGTCCGGGAAAGATCCGAAATTTTATTGTAGTTTAGTCGAGAACTCCGTAAGATATGTTTCTGACGATGTTTCGCCATTTATTTTGACAGATGTGACTAGAACTTGGAGTGCCCGTGAAGTCAGGTAAGTAACTCATGTGATGAGAGCTTAAGCTGGTGATTTCATGTTTTGATTATAAGTATATATTTATATGTATATGTATAGAAATGACTGAATTGTTTAGGATAAAAAGATGATAGTTAAGAGATTCCCTTGAGAACAAAGTTTGAGAGTATGCATAGTTAAGTTACTCGACCACCACATGTATGGATTTCTGATTAATGCTATAATATGAAGGAAAATATTTCATGAGTTTGATGTCTACATGTCTATATTGATGTATGTAAGTGTATGAACTCGTAATGGTATGTGTATGTATAAGTTTATGTATAATCATATGTATAAGCATCAAGACACGTATTTACATATGCATAAGATGATAGGATATGTATGATTTAGGCATAAAATATCGACAAAGGAAATAAGTTATGATTTCAGAGTATGTATTAGCATATGTATGTGTGCGTTTCTTGTGGATTAGTTTGTTATTGACTCGAAAATGCAATTGTCGCTATGAAGGTTGGATTGATTAATTATGATAAGGAATGAGTATAAGCTAAGTTCTTCATGAATGAATAAGTATAATTGATAAGTTTCTGTATCATGGATTGCTATATGGAAAATCTAAAACTAAACTTGTCTGAGCGGTAAGAAAAATATGAGGTCAGTTGAGGATTTAGCATTTGAGTTTATAGTTATGTATATTAGTATGTTAGGAACATATTTATATATATGAGTATTTGAATGATGTTCAGAGTGATTGTCATAGATGTACTTGTGTATGAGTAGTCGTGCGATGAGTTAGGTATGCCATGATCTGCGTGTATGTATGTATGTTTGATTGTTGATCTTCTCGTGGTACAGTAGTCAAGCTGGTTAAGGATCCGTTCGGACGGAATTCATCTCATACATATTCTTAAAAAGGTAATGAGCCCCGTACGAGCATTGTATGATGGATTTCTATGTAGTCCCAATTTCAATTTAAGCATAAAATTAAGTGAATACACAAAGAAGTATTTGTGGAATAATACTCACTTTGATCGGATTTTGAAGGCGTTGAACACAAAACTTTTGCACTTTGAGAAGTCTCCAAGCATCTCTTTGAATTTTGATCTTCAAGCTCCAAGCTTCAATGGTGATTCCAAGCTCAAATGTTGGTTTCCCTAACACATTTGATGATTCTTTAATGTGCTAGCAACTTAGGAAATTTGCAACAAATTTCCTTATTGTTCTTCCTCCTTGTTCGGCCAAATAGAAAAAAAATGGAGAGTGTATTTTTCTTTTAAAAACCATGAATAGAAGATAGAGTAAGCAAATTGATTTTGTTGACTTGTATATTAATTTCAAAAATTAAAATAATGATATACCAAAGTTGGTATATGTCAACAACAAATCAAGCTTGAGTGAGGAATAAGTCATCACCAAAATCCTCACTAACTTCCATCACCAAAAAGGTGAAAGAATGACTAGTGATGTGACATGTGGGCCCCACTTGATTCGAAATCCGAGTGGGTCCACAAACACTCCCGGGCTCGGGTATGCTAATTCCGAATTAACGAATTTTCCATTGCGACGTAATTAAAATAAATTTAATTAAATAATTATGCCAAGTAAAATTACTATCCACATCGCTCGCGAATTAATTCTAAATTAATTCGTTTGCCCGAATTAAAATCTAATTTTAATTCCGCGTCGAAATCTAATTTCGTTTAATATATCGAATATATTATTTTATCGATTAATTCCTAATTAATCGTTCTCTCTCTTCAAATAGTATTTTATCCAAGATAAAATCTCTCTGTAACTAATCCTAGATTAATTATGTTCGAATCATACGTCATCGGTGAATCTTCGGGAAGCTGCCCAAGAGATCCTTGGATATGTTGGCAGTAAATCCAGTCGTCGGACTATCCGAATACGTACGTACCTCGTACTATATTTTTACCGATTTACGAGATACGGTTGGCTTCTAGCAAAGCACCATGCCTACCCAGTTCTCCAGAAATAATCTTAATGAAATATATAATCTTTGTCAGGCGTAGTATACGTAGTATTACGTATTGTAATCCAGTATCGGATGTCAAATGCAAGGCCTGGGCTGGAATAGTGTCTGTCCCGTACGAAGCATATATTGGATCACAACCAACTAGTCTCTTTTAATCGGATAATCATGACCTAGTCACATTATCTCGATGGTTGCAACACATTAGAGAACCAGTTCTGTATCCTTGCGTGATCATCATTTCATATGACTGAAGTAATATTTCCGTCTTGACATCACATCCAATACACTACGATTCTCAATAAACCCAGAAGAGGCGTACACAGAACCTGTTAAAGTCCTGGATTACCAAAACCAAAGCGTATTGATTGTCGTAAGTACTAGCGATGCAAGTCTCAGGTTAAGACCAAATACATCTACCCTGATGCGGATTCCCATAGACACATGTTCATACTAACAATGGAATTCCGTGGGGTCAATCCAGAGCGAAGCTGTTTCCGTACCATCGGTAAACACAACCTCCTATCACACTTTCATAAGTATCCAGTACTTAAATATATGAGAACTATGCTGTTATGCTTCCATAACATGCACAAGTACAATACTAGCCTATTCCGCATTATCGATGTCCAATCTCGATAATACTATAACTATGGATGTTTAATGATTAAAGCGTTATGGATTGAGGCTATATAATATCTTATCAATCCGAAACTAATTATAAGGACTTCCATCATTTATATATCCAAGTAAATAAATTACAAAATGATAAAAGGGAAAGTTTCATTGTCACATAGTTAATTTGTACAAAAACATAATGTCTTTTACAAATAGTGACGATTGGGTCATAACTGTCCACAATCTAAAACTTGGCCTATACCCAGTCACTCAGGCATCTAACACTTGAACTATGTTCATGTCGCTCAAATTTTTGCTGAGGAATAGTTTTCGTCAGCGGATCTGCAAGGTTGTCATCTGATGCGACCTTCTCGATCTTCACATCGCCATGATGTATGATCTCACGAATCAGATGGAAAAGTCGAAGAACATTCTTGGATCGTTGATGCGACCGTGGATCCTTAGCCTGTGCTATGGCCCCGTTATTGTCACAATACAATAGAACGGGTTCAGCTGCTAATGGAACTACTCCTAATCCAATTAGGAATTTTCGTATCCAAATTGCCTGTTTTGCTGCTTCAGCTGCAACAATATACTCTGCTTTTGTTGTTAAATCGGCAACAGTCTCTTGCTTGGAAGATTTACAGCTTACTGCTCCATTTTTCAAACAAAATATGTACCCGGATTGCGACTTGCAGTCGTCCTTGACGGTTTGGAAACTTGAATCGGTATACCCAGTTACCTCAAGTTCTCCATCTTCATAGATTAAGAAAGCATCCTTAGTTCGTCTAAGATACTTAAGGATATTCTTAACCGCCATCCAGTGACCTTCACCTGGATCGGCCTGATAGCGACTACACTTACTCAAAGCATACGAGACATCAGGTCGTGTACATATCATGGTATACATGATTGATCCGACTGCCGAGGCGAAAGGTATCCGACTCATGCTGTCTCTCTCATCTTGAGTCTTAGGACACATGTCCTTAGATAAAGTGACGCCATGTGACACTGGCAACAGTCCCCTCTTGGACTGATCCATGTTGAATCTCTTCAACACTTTGTCAATGTACGTACTCTGGGAGAGACCAAGTAGCTTTCTAGATCTATCCCGGTAGATCTTTATTCCTAGAATAAAGGTTGCTTCTCCCAGATCTTTCATGGAGAATTTCAATGAAAGCCAAACTTTCATCGACGTTAACATGGGAATGTCATTGCCAATAAGCAATACATCATCAACGTAAAAGACAATGAATATCAGTGCGCTCCCACTAACCTTTTTATATACACAAAGATCATCCTCGCTTTGAATGAAATCATATTCTTTTATGATCTCATCAAAACATTGGTTCCAAGAACGTGATGTTTGCTTCAATCCATAAATGGACCGATTTAACTTACAAACCTTATTTGTAAGTCTTGGTACGATAAAACCGTCAGACTGTTGCATATAAACATCCTCCAAAAGGTTTCCGTTAAGGAAAGTGGTTTTGACGTCCATCTGCCATATCTCGTAATCGAAATATACAGCAATAACAAGCATTATCCGAATGGATTTAATCATGGCAACGGGTGAAAAAGTTTCGTCGTAATCGACACCATGTCGTTGACGATACCCTTTCGCTACAAGCCTAGCTTTGTACGTTTGTACATTGCCATCCATGTCGGTTTTCTTCTTGAAGACCCATTTGCAACCAATAGGCTTTACGCCTTCTGGTGCATCAATCAGTGTCCAATCTTTGTTGGTGTACATGGAATCCATTTCAGACTTCATGGCTTCATGCCATAAAGCGGAATCAATATCTTATATCGCTTCCTCATACGTAGCCGGCTCGTTATCCTCAATACGATTAATATCCACATGAGGTGAGATCAGAAACCCATAACTCTCAGGTTGTTTTCTGACTCTCTCCGACCTACGCGGTCTTTGTGTAATCAAAGATTGCGGTACAATCTCATCCATGATGGACTGTTCATGTTCCGTTAAGGATTCTGTCCCAGGAATAGTATCACTCTGATTTTCATCGAGTTCTAATTTCCTCCCACTAACCACTGCATTTAAGAATTCCTTCTCAAGGAAAACCGCTTGTAGAGCAACAAAAACTTTGTTCTCTTGTGGGTGATAGAATTAATATCCTTTGGTTTCCCTAGGATATCCTACGAATAGGCATTTATCCGATTTGGGTTCAAGTTTGGTACCTTCCAAACGTTTGACGTATGCCCAGCAAACCCAAATCTTCAGGAATGAGAAACCCAGTTTCTTTTCTGTCCATATCTCATATGGAGTTTGTTGAACAGACTTTGACGGAACCTTATTCAAAATAAGTATTACAATGTTCAATGCATATCCCCAGAAAAAAATAGGTAGCTCTGTGCGACTCATCATAAACCTTACCATGTCTAACAAAGTTCGGTTTCTCCGTTCGGACACACCATTTAATTGCGGTGTTCCTGGAGGAGTCCATTGTGAAAGAATACCATATTCTTTCAAGTAATCAAGAAACTCATTGCTTAAATATTCATTATTACGGTCCGACCGTAATGTCTTAATACTTTTACTGGTCTGTTTTTCAACTTCGTGTCGAAACTCTTTGAATTTCTCAAAGGTTTCCGACTTGTGTCTCATAAGATACACATAACCATAACGCGATGCATCATCCGTAAAGGTTACGAAGTATTCATATCCACCTCTAGCCTGGCTAGACATGGGCCCACATACATCACTATGAATTAGGGCTAACAGTTCGGTGGCACGTGCACCCTTTCTGCTAAAAGGTGTTTTAGGCATTTTTCCTAATAAACAAGATTCGCAAACGTCATATGAATTTGGAACAAATCCCTCCAAGTACCCACTCTTCGAAAGTGTGGATATACGTGTCTTGTTTATGTGTCCGAGACGACAATGCCACATATAAGTTTTATCTTTGTTAATTACTTTAAGTATTTTGTTTGTTACATTATATGTTTGAGATTGATTTATATTCAAAATATAAAGACCATTATTTACATCAGCAGTGCAAATTTCCATATCATTTTTATACATAAAACACTCAGTGTTTCTAAATACAAAAACATACCCGCATTGGGTTAACATAGATACAGAAATAATATTCCAAGTCAAACTAGGAACAAAGTAATAGTTTGTAAGTTCAAGTATATGCCCCGAGGGCAGTTCCAAAACATAAGTGCCCACGGCCAAAACGGTAACTCGTGTCCCATTCCCGACACGTAGATCAATCTCCCCTGAGGCCAGTCTCTTGCTAATCCGCAGATCCTACACATCAGTATATATGTGAGTACCATAACCAGAATCAAAAATCTAATTTTTAAAACTAGTAGTAGACATGTTTATTTCTATAACAAACATACCTGAAGCTGGTGCCTTGCCCGTTTTGATTTCCTTCATGTGTGTCTTGTACTCACGACAGTCACGCTTCCAGTGACCCCGCTTCCCACACTGCAGACATACATCTTGGGATTTGTCCTTGGGTTTCCCAGAACCCTTTGACGATTTGGCCATGCCCTTCTTCTTATACTTCTTCTTCTTCACATCTCCAGTCACCTTGGGCCAAGCCTTCGGAGTCTGAGATTTCGAAGCGAAGTGCGCCTCTCGCTTCTTGCCCTTTAGAAGCTCATTTTCAGCTTCTTTCAGAGTGGACATTAACTCTCCAAGAGTATCATCTTGGTTTAACATATTATAGTTCATGATGAACCCACTCCAAGTGTCGGGGAGAGATTGCAAGATCAAATCTATTGAAATCTCAGCCTCGAAGACAATGCCCATCTGAGCCAGCTGCTCGATGTCAGCAATCATCTGTGACATATGGTGTTCAACAGACGTACCCTCTGATATGCGAGCACGGAAGAGCTTCTTCTGCAACTCATATCTTTACGATCTAAGATTAAATCGGTGGAGATCATACAACTTCGCCAACATGTTATAGGGATATAATCCCTTGTTCTGTCGCCGCAATTGTTGATTCATAGCAGCAAGCATAATGGATTGAGCAGTAGAGTTGTCATCGCTATGAGTCTTCTAAAGCTCTAGCTCAAGCAATTGATCAGGTCCAGGCTTAGGCCCAAGAGGTCTCTCTATAGTATAGATCAACTTCTCGAATCCCAGGACAATCATGAGATTCATTTTCCGGTCAGAAAAGTTTGTGCCATTGAAAACATTCTCTCCCATGATAATGTCTCTGACACTGTTCTTTCCGGTCATTTTAACTGCGATAGTCAAACTATCCAATTAAAAAAGTATGGGTATAGTCTAACTGTTACAAGAAAAATAATAATATATTAGTCCAACTAATAAAATAATTGATGAAATAATTTGAAAGCGCTTAAAGCTAAGTATTTGAACGAAATTGAAAATTCAATACTAACCTGCCACTATTTTTCGGCAAGCCTCTAACCCTCTGTTGAGTACTCGGGAAACCCAGTTTCCTAGTGGGCTAGGATCCCGTTAAATAACACACAACCTTGGCTTTGGCCAACAAGTTATATGATAATTAACTAGGTAGATCTCTAATATCAATTGGATCTCATCCAATTCCTAGATCCGGCAGATGGACCTCCAAGTCCGAAACATATATACAATATATATGCCAATATATCTAATATATTTTCCTAACCTTTTTCCTCTGAATCAACTAAGCATTGGCTTTGGCACAACAAGGTTAATGATTCCAGTTAAGCGGGACCCATTGACTTTGGAAAGCTTCGTAATCGATGTCAATGGACAAGAAGTGATCTTGACTTTGGCCAACAAATCATAACTTGGACAAGACATACTATATGGAACAAAGCCTTCATGATTAAAACACATACCCGATGGACAAAGGTCTTGACTTTGGCCAACAAACCAGTGCAAATCTTGGATCTTCAGTAAGAATCACTCAATGGAAGGAAAACGCTTAATATTTGTTGAGGGTTTTTTACGTAAATTGACAACCAATTTATTATTTTTGATTTGGTTGTAACATCCCAGATTTTTAGGAATGTTCTAGAAGTTTTCCGGAAATGATGTTTTAGTCTTGGATCGTGATAATAATGAAAAATAAGAGTTCGAGCGATGTTATATGAGTTGGAATAATAGATTATGAATAATCGTCGCGTCGGAAAACGTGTGGGATTAAAAGTCAGTTATCCGACTTTTATTATACGAGAAAAGTTTACTGTTTTGACCACAGATTTAGCAAACAAACTCCGATCGAGTTGGTTCTTGGACCATCAGACTCGTTTTTCCGAGACGATCGCATCGGAAGGGCTTCGAATGGACTAATTTTCGAAAATACCCTTCCTAATGGGGGTAATTTGGTCATTTTTGAAAATGTGATATTTATGTTTTTATTTATTGTTTATTATTATTACTATATTATTTTTAGCATATACAAAGAAACAAAAAAAAAAGAACCAGTACGCAAAACGCGTGAGGGAGGAGGGGTACGCCGGCAGCCAGCTGGCCCCTGCCGGCCAGCGCAACGGCGTAGAAATGAGCGCCCGGCCACCACGCACCCGTCGGTGGCCGGTGACGGTGCAGGGAACGCCGGGAACGGCGGCAGAAGGGAGAAGATCACGCGGGAATGGGTTTCAATTTTTTGGCTCGTCGGTTTGTTTCACGAGCCGTGCCACCTGCCAAATCGAAGCTCTCGGAGAGTACTACAAGTATACGGAGTTGGATTCACTGAACAGCGGTCGGAATCACGTAAAACGAGGAGGAAAAGTGGCGCATGAACAGTACCTGACATGAACAGTAGCTCCCATCGGAATTCCGATCACACCAATGCGTTCGTATGGCCGAGGGGAGTCCGAATATAGCCTCGGAATTTCGGTACGTCTCTCCGTTTCGTCATTTTAAAGTTTACAGCTTTACATTCGGATGTTTCTAATAGTTCCGTAGTTTAGAGAATTAGCATGAAATGAATTGTTTATGATATAATGTGTTAAAACGATTAATGTGATAGAATCCGGGGGGTAACATATTAGATTTGATCGATCCGGTAGAATTAACGAGATTCCGGTAAAATGGAGTTTCTCGCGCGACTGGGCGTAGATGATCGTAAACATAGTTATGATGTAAGTATAGTATTGCGAGGGTAATTGAGCGATTCCGGGGTAGTTCGGAGGGTTCGAGACCCTTCCGTAGCGTTTACGGAAACTTTTCTGCAAGTTTTACCGCAAACTCGTAAAATGAGAATCTGAGGTATCTAGTCAATTCAGAATACTATAGAAAGACATATTAGAGTAATGAAACTTAAACCGTAGAGTCGGTAAGAATTTGAGTATTCCGATAAAGTCCGTAGTTTATTGTAGATGAGTATAAAGTTCCACAAATAGTGATTCTGACAGATGTTGTGGTTTGCTTTGACAGATCAGACCGAGATTAGGAGTGTTCGTCTAGCCAGGTAAATAACTCATACTATGAATGCTTAAAATGTTTACTGATGTTCGACATTATAAACATAATAAGTTGTATATGGTGATACGTATGAAACTTGTATATATATATATATATATATATATATATATAAAGATCAATGTAGGAAGATGAGGCAATTGTATTGTATGTACATATAGATAAGAATAAGTAGTTCTAAGCATGTGTATGAGTAAAAGACAAGCATGAGCATATAGAGGTAAAGAAATGTATGTATATACGTATATAAATAAACAGTCATCAGTAAGCTTTAGATTGAAAATATAAGAATGACAGTGTACAAGCGTATACAGGAAGCGAGAGTAAATACTGATAAACCTAATATATTTGAGACTTGGGTATGATGGTTGTAGAAACTACACCCTAGGGAATGAGATTAAAGTTTAAAGAATAATAAACTGTAAGGGCATGAAATATATGTACTGATACATAAAATACGATACAAACTAGAACATAAATGTACACTTAGCTAAGTAAAAGTAGGTAAGTTTCATGAAGTAACAAGTGAGCTTGTAAAAAGTAATTGGTGTGTGTGTGTGTATTGGTTGCCAATGTGGATTGATACAATTTTAGTAATATGCATATGACAAGCTTGAGCGTGATAGATGAGTATATAGAATGTAAAGATAAGTCTTATGTATGCTTAGAGATGTGCATGTATATGATTAATTTCAGTGTACTATGGATATACGTGAAGTATTGTATGACAGTATCAGCAGTGCATATGCATGCCCATATATTATGGTTTTCAGATATTAAGTTAAAGCTAAAAGTGGTTTAAGTTTCAAAGTTTTACAAAGATAAGTTTTCAATGTTTTTGAAAGTGATGTTCCGTTTGGTTTGAAATTTGATTTAAGTTTTCTTTTAAAAAGTTCATCCTCAGTGTTATGTTTTTCGGGGCATGAGGTAAAACCTCACCCCAGTATGTAACTTGTGATACAGTTGGAATTGACGGATACAGAGAACATGTGCATATGTAGGGCCAGGATGGCGGCTTAGGATCGTGTACCTGGTCCCTAGTGGTGGCTACAACCAGTTGAGTTATGGTCATGGGTGTAGAGCTCTACGTTGCAGTCGAGTATTTGTCCTGGACGTAGGGCACCACCAGCCTCAGAGATGCCGCAGTTGAGTTATGGTCCTGGGAATCGAGTACACCCAGTTGAGTTATGGTCCTGGGTGCAGAGCAGTTTTCAGTTTTTAGACTTTCAGTACATGGTTTTCAGAAACAGTTTTCGGATTTCGATTTTTAGTTTTCAGAAATGCCGCAGTTGAGCTGTTGTCCTGGGCATCAAGTATTTCCAGTTTGTAGTTTTCAGATCTTCAGTATAAAGTTTTCAGATTTTCAAGACTCAGACTTCAGAAATCAGATTTTAAATAGAAGTTTTCATAAACTGTTATTTTTTTTAAAACCAGTTTTTCAGCTTTCAATATAGTTGTTTTCAGAGATGCCCAGTTGAGTCGTTTTCCTGGGCATAGAATGGATTTCAGATTTACATAAAGCTTTCAGATTTTTAGTACGCAGTTTTCAGATCATCAGTATTTAGTTTTTAAAGGTCAGATTTTAGAAAGATAGTTTTCAGATACAGTTTTTCAGAAAGAGTATCTTCTAAAGACATAGCAGGTTAAGGTAAAGTGTGATTTGCAGTTATTGCATATAAATCATGTATTCTAGTAAGTGATTTGAGATGTATATAGTTGATGGTAATACATTATAGCATGAGCACACTTAGATGTATGTAGCTAACATTGATGCATGGTGTTATCATTATGTTTATATGTATTTGTAGATGATGTTGGTATACGAGATTCTCCTTGTGAATAATTAATGTGTAATAAACATTTGATGGGAAGAACATATGGTAAGAATGCTAGAACATGTTGTAATGATTACATGCGTATGTATACATGATCAGTAATAGTAAGTTAAGTATCTGACAGAGTTAGTATTTTAGTTCAACTGATTTGATGATATTTCAAGATAGTAAAAGAAAGAAAGTTATTATAATTGTCTAATCTTTCGACTAGCTTAAAGTATACAAAAACATTAAGAAAAGAATCAGAGTAGCACAATATAAGTGTAATGGACCTTAGTTTGCTAATTAATAAAGTAAAACTTGATGAGTTATATGGATGGTAGTAATCAGAGGTTAAAATAGGTATTTGTGGGTACAGACAATGAGATCAGTAACTAGTAGTATGGAAATTCAATGTATAAAAGTCATATGATTGTATCGGTTTTGAAATTTCCGCATGGTTACTTACTGAGTCATTATGACTCACATCATTTCAGTTTGCTAGTTTTGCAGGTCGGTAGCAGTCTAAAGAATTGGTAGATGTTCGGTGAAGACTTTGAAGACAACGGACCACCCCAATTGTAGTCAAGAGCATTTTGAGTCCTGGGTCAAGTTGGGTCATCACGACTCCTTGTTGTGTATTTACAATTGCATTTGTACTTCATTTATATTAGTCATGTAATAGCATAGTAAATTTGAGTTTTGGCCGGAGGCCAAGTACTTTTTTTGTTCTTTGAGTTCAGGCCTGAGGCCTTGATGTTGTGTTACTGGCCTGAGGCCGAGATGGTCGTGTTTTTGTTGTATTTGGATGCTGGCTACAGGCCAGGTTGCATGATGTTACGAATACATCATGCCGACATTTCGTTAGACTCGGAGGCTTATGGAGATGGGTTTAGCCTGTCTCTTGCCGGTAGCATCCTGGCCTAGGCGGGATGTTACATAGATCTCATCATACACCCTTAAGCATGCATTCTAAAAGCATATTAAAGCGCGGAAAATAAACTAATAATGAAATGTTGATGGATATCTCACATATAGTTCCTAGAACAAATCACTCACTTTCCTCTCCCCTGCTAGCACTATTCTAACTTCTACCCAATTACATAATACAATTAAAGAAACCTCATTTACATTGAGGGGAATTAGGTTAGAAGAGAATTACAAAGAATCGAGAGATAAGGCTGGACACGAAGGTCTAATTTAATAAATTCTGAATTTACAACAATTTCCAAAATTGCCCTTTCCCTTCTAATATCCATCTGATATACATTATTCATTCAACACATCCATGTATTCACACAAAGCATGTTATTCAATCAATCTACTCCAATTAATTAATCTTTGAATTAAGTGATCATCCAATGTTCAAACAACGATTTGATTTGCGCGAGTCAAACTCGTTTAAGAATAAGTACTCAAAGTATGAATTCATGAATTATATCGAACTACAATTTAAATCTAATTTAATTCATATTCAATAATATTTCTTTATTTAATTCCAAATTAAATAACTACATTTTTTAATGCGCCTTTACGACTTAGATTCCAAATCTAATCTAAATGGGTCTCAAAGCCCATTAACATCCAATGTCGTTTAATTAAAGTCCAATGTGCTTTCAATTAATTTCTTAAGGCATGGACTTTGGTCAATATGGGTCAAACCCAAATGCCAAAGCCCAATTAAGGAATCACCCTATTTGTCAAGAAACCATTTTAGGCCCATTAGGCCCAATTAAGCATTAAAAGGTCCATTTGTTATATTTGGACTTAATGGAATGGTTTAGGCCCAATTTGGATCCAATCCAATTGTCCTAAACCAACTTGTCCCAACCAAGCCCATTAGGCCCAAATACAACATTTAAAGCCCAATTCTAAATTAAGCCCAACTAATTAAATTTTATAATTCCAAATTTCATAATTTAATTAATTAAAGTGTTTAGCCATGATTAACAATTTAAATTAACGTTTCCAAAATACTAATCTAATCAATTAATCATGCTTGTTCATCATCAATATATGTCAAACATTATCGAATCAAAAAATCATCTCATTTCATGCTTTGAAGGTCACGACATTTAAAAGATTTTTTGTCCGATTCGATTTCAATCCGATTGAATCTTAAATCATTATTTTCCAAGTCTTTAAACTCATCAAATGATCAAAAGAACAAAAAAAATACCATGACATTTAGGGCATATGTATTCGACCAACACAATAATTTGGGGAAAAATTAATCCAATTCAATTTTCTTCAAATTGATCATGCATAACTCCAAGTTATCAACATACAAGCATACTTAAACAAAAAATTTGATTAAATCATGCTCAAATAAAAAATACCTATATTCAAGTATATAAACCCTAAGTTCATTTCATGCTTAAATTAGGGTCCATGATACCATTGTTGGGTTTCTAAGGCATTCCCAAGATCATAGAAAGCAATGAAATCATGTGAATATGAAAGTAAGAATGACGGAATCATACTTACATTTGATCGGATTTTGAAGGCGTTGAACACAAAACTTTTGCACTTTGAGAAGTCTCCAAGCGCCTCTTTGAATTTTGATCTTCAAGCTCCAAGCTTCAATGGTGATTCCAAGCTCAAAGGTTGGTTTCCCTAACACCTTTGATGATTCTTTGATGTGCTAGCAACTTAGGAAATTTGCAATAAATTTCCTTGTTGTTCTTCCTCCTTGTTCGGCCAAAGAGAAAAAAATGGAGAGTGTATTTTTCTTTCAAAAACTGTGCATAAGAGAGAGAGCAAGCAAATTGATTTTGTTGACTTGTATATTAATTTCAAAAATTAAAATAATGATATACCAAAGTTGGTATATGTCAATAACAAATCAAGCGTGAGTGAGGAAAAAGTCACCACCAAAATCCTCACTAACTTCCATCACCAAAAAAGTGAAAGAATGACTAGTGATGTGACATGTGATGTGACATATGGGCCCCACTTGATTCGAAATCCGAGTGGACCCGCAAACACTCCCGGGCTTGGGTTCGCTAATTCCGAATTAACGACTTTTCCGTTGCGACATAATTAAATCAAATTTAATTAAATAATTATGTCAAACAAAATTACTATTCACATCGCTCACGAATTAATTCTAAATTAATTCGTTTGCCCGAATTAAAATCTAATTTTAATTCTGCGTATCGAATATATTATTTTATCGATTAATTCCTAATTAATCGTTCTCTCTCTTCAAAGTATTTTATCCAAGATAAATCTCTCCGTAATTAATCCTAGATTAATTATGTTCGAATCATACGTCATCGGTGAATCTTCGAGAAGCGACCTAAGAGATCCATGGATATATTGGCAGTAAATTCGATCGTCGGACTATCCGAACACGTACGTACCTCGTACTACATTTTTACCGATTACGAGACATGGTTGGCTTATAGCAAAGCACCGTGCCTACCCAATTCTTCAGAAATATTCTTAATGGAATATATAATCTTTGTCAGGCGTAGTATATGTAGTATTGCGTATTGCGATCCAGTATCAGATGTCACATGCAAGGCCTGAGACTAGAATAGTGTTTGCCCCGTACGAAGCATATATCGGATCACAAGCAACTAGTCTCTTTTAATCGGATAATCATGACCTAGTAACATTATCCCGATGGCTGCAACACATTAGAGAACCAGTTCTGTATCCCTGCGTGATCATCATTTCCATATGACTGAAGTGATACTTCCGTCTTGACATCACACCCAATACACTACAATTCTCAATAAATCCAGAAGAGGCGTACACAGAACCTGTTAAAGTTCTGGACGACCAAAACCAAAGCTTATTGATTGTCGCAAGTACTATCGATGCAAGTCTCAGGTTAAGACCAAATACAACTACCCTGATGCGGATTCCCATAGACACATAGTCAAACTACCAATGGGATTCCATGGGGTCTATCCAGAGCGAAGCTGTTTCTGTACCATCGGTAAACACAATCTCCTATCACACTTGCATAAGTATCCAATATTTAAATATATGAGAACTATGATGTTATGCTTCCATAACACGCACAAGTGCAATACTAGTCTATTCTACATTATCGATGTCCAATCTCGATAATACTACGACTAGGGATGTTTAATGATTAAACCATTATGGATTGATACTGTCTCATATCTTATCAATCCGGAACTAATCATAAGGACTTTTATTATTTATATATCCAAGTAAATAAATTAAAAATTGATAAAAGGGGAATTTTCATTGTCACATAGCTAATTTGTACAAAAACCACAATGTCTTTTACAAATAGTGACGCTATGGGTCATAACTGTCCAACAATGTATGTATAAGCCAGCTATATGTCTGTATTGTTTGCTAAAGTGTTCTCTAATGTACATATTTTTATATGTGCTATGTTATTGATTGTACGATGTCTATATGTGTGTCTGAGTGTATGTATGTGTATCAAAAAAAATCCGAAAGAAATATGAACAGTGTGTGGTTATGTAATACGGATAAATAATTTGAAAACTGATGTGAATATCAAATTTTATAAAGTGTGTTTGTTAAGTTGTATTGGTGTGTGCGCGCATATGTTGAAGAATTCTGAAATTGAAATTACTTGTATATGAGAGAAGCATGTTATGGTATGTACGAATGCATATGAATCCCAAATATTAAGTTAACGTAAGATTACCTTGATTAAAGAAATTTAGAGAGGTTTTATTGGTATTTGTAGTGATGTCTTCTGTGTTTTGCATATTGGTTAACATATTAGTGAATATGTGAACATGTAGACAAGAGACAGTAACAAATTAATAAATCTAAACTTGTAACGGTTTAATAATTCTGATTACTGCTCATATTTTTGATTGTTTATTTGTAGTTTATGTTTGCCTTGTTTGTTGCAATACTATCATGGTTACTTAATGAGTTTTTATAACTCACACCAAACCAGTTTGCTAGTTTTTCAGGTTGGCTTCTAGGTGGGTCAACCTCTTCAGCTTTGGATGTCATGCTTGAGACACGGATCACCCAAGTGGCAGTCACCATCACAAGTGTCCTGGAAAAGGTTTAGAAGCATAGAATTTATGATTCATGTTCTATTATTTTGTGCTGAGCATGTGGTTTGTATTAATAAGTTAAAGTTTTAATTGTTTATGATGTTGTGGGCACAAAGCCCTTGAATGTTGATAGATGATGTGGGCACAGAGCCCTTAGGTTGTGGTTTTGAAGAGTTTGTGTGGACATGAGGTCCTTTTATTATTTATATTTTCTTAAATTATGTTTGATGCTGGACTACGATCTAGGTTCTCCAGTTTTAGGATACATCATGCCGAAGTTTCAAAAAATTCAGAGGCTTATGGAGATGGATCAATCCTGTCTCCTGCCAGTAGCATCCTGCCTCTGGCGGGGTGTTACAAAGGGCATTCTTATATTAAAAATCCATGATATGTTGGATGTTTTGTGATATTGATGAAATTACTTTTATATACTAACTCCTATTTCTTTTATAAAGTTTATGATGAGAGCTACTACTTCTAATCATTTTACTCGTGTCCTGGATGTGAATAAATTAATGGGTCCTGAGAATTTTAGTGAATGGGAATTGGATCTTAAGATAGTCTTGAGATCAGAGAAGTTGGGTTATATACTGGATAATCCAGTGTCGCTGGATATTGCACCGTAGTCTTTACCTGAAGAGAGTGAGGTATTTGAGAAGTAGAAGGATGATGATCTGAGAGTCTAGCCATTCATTCTCTGTTCTATGTCTCCTGATCTAAAGAGGCAATATGCTGATATGCCTCATTCCTACAGTATTATAACTCACTTCGGGAGAATTTCAACCATGAGCATACCTTGGTATATAGAATCTCTGTGGAATTATTTCCCGCTCGTTTGGCTGATGGCAAGCTTGTGAGTCCACATGTCTGTACATGCTGGATCTCATTGAGCAGCTTCGAAAGTTTGACTTTCAGCTAATGAGACACTCCCACTGACATATTACCAGTTCATTATGAACTTCAACATGCATGGTATTCATTGTTCCTACAGTCAGTTGCATATGATGCTTTAGACTGCTGAGGAGAAGATCAAGAAGGGTGTTTCGATACTCATATCAAAGTCCTCTTTGCCCAGTTCTTCTTCGCAATCTACGAGATCGGGCAAGAAGAAGAAGAAAAAGGCAAAGAATACTGGTTCTGGCAAAGAATACCGTTAATTTTGTATTAACGAATTTTTCGTTGCGACGTAATTAAATCAAATTTAATTAAATAATTATGCCTGGCAAAATTACTATTCACATCTCTCTTGAATTAATTCTAAATTAATTCGTTTGCCCGAATTAAAATCTAATTTTAATTCCGCGTCGAAATCGAATTTCGTTTAATATATCGAATATATTATTTTATCGATTTATTCCAAATTAATCGTTCTCTCTTCGAATAGTATTTTATACTAAATAAAATCTCTTTGTAATTAATCATAGATTAATTATGTTCAAATCATATGTCATCGGTGAATCTTCGGGAAGCGACCCATGAGATCCCAGGATATGTTGGCAGTAAATTCGGTCGTCGAACTATCCGAACACGTACGTACCTCGTACTATATTTTTACCGATTTACGAGACATGGGTGGCTTCTAGCAAAGCACCGTGCCTTCCCAATTCTCTAGAAATATTCTTAAAAGAATATATAATCTATGTTAGGTGTAGTATACATAATAATGCGTATTGCGATCCAGTATCGGATGTCACATGCAAGGCTTGGGGCTAGAATAGTGTCTGCCCAGTACGAAATATATATCGGATTACTAGCAACTAGTCTCTCCTAATCGGATAGTCATGACCTTGTCATATTATTTCGATGGTTGCAACATATTAGAGCACCAGTTCTGAATCCCTGTGTGATCATCATCTTCATAAGATTGAAGTGATACTTCCGTCTTGACATCACATCCAATACACTACGATTCTCAATAAACCCAGAAGAGGCATACACGGAACCTGTTAAAGTCTCGGACGACCAAAATCAAAGCGTATTGATTGTCGCAAGTACCAGTGATATAAGTCCCAGGTTGAGACCAAATACACCTACCCTGATTCGGATACCCATAGACACATAGTAATACTACCAATGGGATTCTGAGGGGTCTATCCAGAGCGAAGCTGTTTCCGTACCATTGGTAAACACAACCTCCTATCACACTTACATAAGTATCCAATACTTAAATATATGAGAACTATGCTCTTACGCTTCTATAACACGCACAAGAGAAATACTAGTCTATTTTGCATTATCGATATCCAGTCTCGATAATACTACGACTATGGATATTTAATGATTAAACTGTTATGGATTGATACTGTCTCATAACTTGTAATCTGGAACTAATCATAAGGACTTTTACATTTATATATTAAAGTAATCAAATTACAAAATGATAAAATGCAAATTTCATTGTCACATAGTTAATTTGTACAAAAATCACAATGTCTTTTATAAATAGTGACGTTATGGGTCATCGTTGTCCAACATATACAACCCATACAAATCATCATCGATACTTATATATTTAAATAAAATCATGCTATCATGTACTAGCATTTACGAAATGTTATTTCTATGTAAACATGTCATACACAAAAATATAATCCATATATACATATTGATGCAAACATGTCTTTGTGCGTTAATGCCAACTATATGATTTATGTGCATAATTATACTTTACTCTAGCATGTCATGTTCTTAGAAAAATATTTTTCTTGAAAACTCTTTCCAAAGATTCTTTTCTGAAACCTCTATAAACTCTGTTTTTCTAAAATTTATTTTCTGAAAACTGTTTCTAAGAACTGGTCCTCTGAAAAAATTTTTGAAAACTGAAATCTCTCGGAAATTTGTATTTCTGAAAACTATTTTTGAAAATCTAAAAACCTTTTCTGAAATCTGTGTCTCTGTCTGAAAAACTGGACGTATGAGGGCGTTACGTATCGCCGTCCCCTCATACGCCTATCTAGAGACAAAAGTGCAAATCCATGACTTTGGGGCGTTACGTATCGCCGTCCCCCAAAGCATGCCACTACTGTCTCATATATGGTGGTCTTGGGGTGTTACGTATCGCCGTCCCCAAGCCACAATCTGGAGTTGGGGGTACGGATCTATACTACCACCCAAGCTCAAAAACTGGGGTCTAAGGGCGTTACGTATCGCCATCCCCCTAACCCAACTGGAGGTTCTGAGGGCGTCCCCCGAGTCCTCAACATGTGCACATGTCTCTGAATTCGTCAATTCCATAGTATCCGTCAATTCCAACAGAATCTCAAGTTACATACTGGGGTGAGTTTTTACCTCATGCCCTGAAAAACATAAAACCCATACTTTAAAATCTCGAAACTGTATCAAACGTTTTCTGTAAACAATTATTTCAAAAGTATCTGATACTTTTCTTTAAAACTCTTTGAATTTCAAAAAAAACTTTTCATGATGTATGCACATGCATATGTTCATGCATTTCTACAAATTAATGATATATGCATTCTACTCTTTTCATTTTTTCATTAGTAGTAAATCAGTGACCAGAAACTTGATCACTAAAACCTAAAAGTAAAGAAGAGAACTGTTCATGTTGAGGATAAAAAGAAAAGAGATTACATACAAGAAAAACCAACCTTTCACACTTTGCACTCAAAGTAATACAGTTGACTCTCAAAAGCCAAGACTAAAATGTAATAAGGTTCAATTGCAGTGCAGAATTAATTTTCTTAAGATATTATGAGAATCATTTACAAGGAAACACATATTGTAACTCATGTTTGTTCATTCAATAGTCCCATTGACCACTGAAGATCCAAAAGACATGCCACCGCTATTTTCAAACAGCCAGAAGCTGGAATTTGTATGACAAAGATCTAAAGCCAATTAAAAATTTTCAAACATGAATAACATAGGTATGACCTTATATTGTCAATCAACAGAAATTGACAACACCATATCAAATTGGTATAACTCATCAGTGCAGGCCTCAGGGTGTAATGCCACTGCATTAACAATATAAACCAAATTTTGTATTATTCTTGATTCTGAAAACTATTTATTTTATTTATTTATTTTTTTTTTTGCATCACCCAACACTAAGCCCTGAATCCCATATACTCGTACTGAGCAAGGTTTGAGTAATTAGAATATACAAAACATCAAGACTAATCATTTATAGCACTGGAACAATTAATGATGTAATATCTTTTTTAAAAAAAAAAAAACTATTCAAGACATTAACATAATGATATAAACCAAATATTAAATAATGCCTAATTCAGAAAACTCATTTTTTTTTTTTTGCATAACTTACCAAACAAGCCCTCTATCCCCTATTATTGAATTTACCCTCAAAGATTAAACCATCATTCCATCTATATATTTTGACCTTATACCTCATCCTTAGCCTAGGGAAATTTTAAATCAAATGAAAATATAATATCATGAATTAACACCATGAACATAATATCACCAAACCAATAAAGAAAATTATCTCAAATCCAATTCACCTTGGCTGAACCCTTTGACCATTGTTTTTAAAATTTCCCAATTTTGTTCTAAATAAAACGACTTGAAGTACTTTTAGTATATTCTGATTCATTAATTTGCCCAAATAGGAAAATAAATATTCAAGACCTATTCTCCACCATATTATTCTCCACCTATTCTCGCTTAATATACTCCTTCTGGTACTCCACATCATAATGGAGTATCTGAAAGGAGAAATCAGACTTTATTCGATATGGTTTGATCCATGTTGAGTTTTAAAGATCTGCCTTACTTTTTGTGGGATTATGCTCTTCTAACTGTTGCACATCTACTTAATAGTGTTCCTTCTAAAGCTGTTCCCACTACTCCATATGAGATATGAGTTGGTAGGAAACCGAACCTTAATTATATTAAGGTTTGGGGTTGTCCTGTATACATCATAGTGACGTAGCAAGATAAACTTTTGCCTCGAGGGTGAAAGGTTAGGTTTGTTGGATATCTTTCGAGTTCTAAAAGATATCAATTCTATGAACCCAAACATCAAAATGTGTTCGTAGCTCGTTTTGCTAAATTTCTTGAAGAAGAATTTTTGGCAAAATGTGGTAATCATAGAGGGGTTGAGCTAATGAAGTCCAACCTATAGATGACAGACCGATAGAGGAATTACAAGTTCAGACAGAATCAGAATCTTTTAGTTCCACTCTCCATAAGTCTACTAGGATATCGAGGCCTCCTGAGCGCTTGTATTTGATACAAGTCTCAATGTGCTCCTTGTTGAGGAAACTGATTCATATACCTACAAAGAAGTAATATTAGACATTGATTCCACTAAATGACAGGAAGCCATGAATTCCGAAATAGACTATATGCATCAGAATCAAGTATGGGAGTTGGTTCCGTTTCCTAAGGGAATTGTTCTTATTAGTTGTAAATGGGTTTACAAAAGGAAGCGTGGGCCTGACAGGAAGGTTGAAACCTTCGAAGCCCGACTGGTTGCTAAAGGTTACACTCAAAGGCCAGGTGTGGACTATAATGATACCTTTTCACCAGTAGCGATGCTAAAGTCTATTAGGATTTTGTTGTCTATCGTTGCTTGTCACGATTCTGATATTTGGTAAATGGATGTTAAAAAGGCTTTTCTTAATGGATTTCTTGATGAAGAAATCTATATGGAACAACCTGAAAATTTTATCTCTAGCAAAAAATTCTGGCATGGTATGTAAGCTTAAGAAGTCCATTTATGGGCTAAACAAGCTTCGCGGAGTTGGAATTTTCATTTTGATGAGGTAATCAAATTTTCTGGTTTTCTAAAAAATGAAGAAAACCTTGTATTTATAAGAATTTTAGTGGGAGTATGATCGTGTTCTTAGTGTTTTATGTTAACCTCGTCCTGATCATTTGGAATGATGTATGGTGATAAAGCACATCTCTGTAAAAACTTCTCCATGAAAGACTTGGGTGAAGCTTCCTATATACTGAGTATAAAACTTTATAGAGATAGAGAAAGAAGCCGATTGGGTTATTCCAATCTTCGTACATAGATAAGATCATAGAAAGGTACAACTTTAACAATTGTAAAGTTGTTAACATATCTTTTTGACATGGCATTTGTCTTTCGAAGAAGATGTATCATCAGACAGAAGATGAAAAGGCTAGAATTTCTAGTCAGCCTTATGCATCATGCTTAGGAAGCTTATGTATGTCATGTTATGTACGAGACCCGATAATAGTTATGCAGTAAGGCCGTGAAACATATCCTAAAGTATCTAAAAGATACTAAGGATAAGTTTCTTATTTATGGAGAATTGATTACAGATAAGAGAATTACAGATTTTGACTTTCAGTCAAATCCTGATGATCGAAAGTTTACTTCAAGTTTTGTATTTACTCATAATAATGCTGCATTCAGTTGGAAAAGTTCCAAACAAGGATCAACAACTGATTCCACCACTGAGGCGGAAATATTACGGCATCAAATACTAAATGAAGCTGTATGTACTAGAAAATTTATCACTGAATTGAGAGTTGTCCTAAACATCGAGGATTTGATCCCGTTGTTCTGTGATAATAGTGGTGTCGTTTCACAAAAAACGAATCCATAGCGCATCTGAAATCGAAACATGTGGAATGAAAATACCACATTAATCGTGAGATCATCGCTCAATGAGATATTGCCATATGCAAGATATCTGGAGAAGACAACATACCAGACCCGCTTACGAAGGCCTTGCCTCCGAGACTATGATAGACATGTAGAGGCGATGGGTATTAGATACCATCAAATTTGGCACTAGAGCAAGTGGGAGAAAATATTGGAGTTGGTGCTCGACGCCCCAAATTTTATTGTATTTAATCTAAATACGATGTACATGATATTTTATTCTGATAAAATTAAGTAATTTCATAAATATAATCTTATATATGGTAAAGGCGTAAAATACCTTAGAATGAATAGTTATGACATAATTGCAAAAGCGCCGCAATTGTTACTGAGAAACGTCACAATATGATTCATTCTTAAAATGTTCCTTGTCAATTTTCCATATCTGGTGGTTATTAACCTTGAGACCGATATGTGTCGTATATTATAGTTGTTTTTAATGGTTTGTCTCGTAAACCATGAGTCTTTGGAACTCATATAGACACGTAGGTATTTATTGGATATATACTGAACGACTCATTTAAAGATTCCTGATAGATAATACACCAACGTCAAGGGAATCTTTACGAGTCGAATAACATATTAGCTTATTTAACTTGAGATATCACTATGGATATGTGAGATATCCTTCATACTTTGATGACAGTCACGTCAACAATCTTTTAAGATTATACCTCATTCTGTTCATTAGGTATGGATTGATACCCACGATATCCTGTGATGATCCGGAGAGAATCTGTCAGTCCCGTGTACGAGATTTATGTGTCCGATTTGTGATTCTTTGAAATTCTTGGCCGACGTACATTCGGAAACGAGTTCCGAATATTTATGAAGAATCATAATTATGTCGCGACACATGAATTGTTCATAGAGGAGATTTGACGTTTAATCTATATCTCCGAAACAATTCGGATAATCTACGGTAGAAGGTTATATATGCATTGATTTCGACTTGGATGGTTCAACTTGATTATCTGTGGTCGTCTTGATTTGTGAGTGGACAAATTACGAACATGTAAATAGTTTTCATGACAGCTAAACTTGATCCTAGAGAGTCCCATAATATAAAGTGTACTCGTTGAGCACTTGGGCAATTAATTATGGATAATTTGTATTATTTCATAATTTACACATGCATATTAAATAATGTTTATTTGTATACGATACATAATATTGATTAGATATATATTATTGACCGATTAGATTTTGACACTTGTTTTTATTATAATAATAATAAATTGAAGAATATTCTTGGAATCTTTTTTCATACTTTTATTTTATCTTTTTGTTAATTAAATAAAATAGATTAATCAATTTGTTAATTTATTTATTTTTGAGAAGAATATTATTAGGAATACTTATTATTTGGTCAATTTTAATTGGCTATTTCATATGTTTTTTACACATATTTTTAATTAACAAAAAATATCAAAATAATTATTTTTAAAGGATAGATCATGAGGTGTCAAAATTATAACAAAAAATAATTGTTATTTATTAAAAATTTCTCAATTTTCGAAATTTGGAGAATTATTATATAAATGGAACTTGTTTCCATTTTGCAAGGCTTTTAGCCATTCTCATGTGTTGAGAATTAAAGAAAAAAGGGGTTAGGATTCTAAACAATTGATCAACATCAAAAGGAGAAGAAATTGATTAATTAGAAGCTTGAAATTAAGGTAATGAAAGGTTCCAATTTCTAATCTATTAATTTTGTATCTTAAGCATGAAAATATGTATTGTATATGTATTTTGCATGTTTATATAACATGTGGATAAAAATAATATGAATATAGTTTAAAGGCCATAAAAGTCAAATTACTAGTTTTCAAACTTCTATAGTTATTTTTTAGTTTTAAAAATTATCATTGACACATATGTATTCAAATCTATACACATTCAGATTTATTTAGTATTAAAAGAACAACATACGCCCCCTTAGATTTTAGATAGAGAAAACTAAAATTTCAGACATATAAAAATAAAAATGAAAGTAAAATATGTAATAACTGTTAGGGTTGGTGCTCAGAGTGACAATCCGGATCGTATTTATGTCCGATTCATAAATACGAATAATTGTATTTTCCATAATATTACTAATTTTAGTGGTAGCACCCTTGTCTTTTATACACCTATTCGATCTAATTAAGATTAGTTATCTGATTACGATTGGATCGAAACTGAATATGGTTCAGTGATAAGTGTATATGAGACAAAGACCCTAGGATTTACAATATAGTGTGCAGTTACAACGTGGTTTGTAATTGACATTGGGAAGCGCACTATAAGATGTATATCCTTAAATAAGTTCCTGATCAAGATTTGCTAACACGGGTCAGTTAGTAAAATCCGATGAGACCAGTACATGTCGTATATCGTGACTTGGTCCGATGGTTTATCCCAATGAACCATGAGTCTCGGGAGACTCGTATAGACATGTAGGTGTTTATTTGATAAGACACTGAACGACTCACTGAAGGTTTCCTAATAGATGGTACATCAACGTCAATAGGAACCTTCTCGAGTTGAGCGAGCATAGTGATCCTTTAACTTGAGATACCACAGTGGGATATATATGTTATCCTCCACTTGATGGCATTCACGTCAATGATCTATTCATGATCAGACCTCCACCTGTTCGTTGGGTGTGGACTGATGCTCATGATATCCGGTGCGTATCAAGATATGATCTGTCAGTCCTGTGTACAGGGCATAGGCATCCTCACGTGTTTTTATGATCTAGTAAATCCATGGTCGTGATATAACGTCGGAAACCAGTTCTGAATGTTATTTAGAGATCGTAAATTGAAAGTCGATTGTATTATACCAAACGGGTTTTGACGTTTTTATCTATACCCAGGTATAATACATATAGCCTGTGACGAAGGGATTATACGTATGCAGTGACCTCGACTTGTAATAGTTTTTAGCGAGATTATATGTGGTCGTCATAATCCTTGAGTGGGTGGATTATGGACACGAAATTGGATTTCGTGACGGATAGACCCAAACTTAGAGAGTCCCAAAATATGAAGTGTACTCGTTGAGCACTTGGGCAACTCGATATGAATAATACAGATTATTCATAATACTTCACCGGATTAAATGAGTTAATCGGATCATTTAATCGGTTAAACGATAACACATGCATTAGGGAATTTTGTCTGATAATAATTAATGTTATTTGTATTAGATACATAAGTAGATAGATACACATCATTAACATATTTTATGTTGACACATGTAAAGTAAGTTATTATTAAATTCATTAAGTAATGAATTATAATTATTATTAACTTTACAAGTGTAAGTTGATTATTATCATATATATATTACTAGTAATATATATGGTTATTTTTTTGTGCCATGTGTGTGCATATTTACCAAAGCTTTATTTAATTATTATTTTGAATAATATGTTGACCAATATTGCATACTCTCACGCCACTTTTGGAATTTAATAAAAGGAAATTGTTTTTCTTTTTTTTTTTCCCAAAAAGGTGGTATTGACCATATATATTTAATACACCTCTCTCTCACGTTTTTTGGTTGAAAATTAAGAAAGAAAGTTGTTCCCTTTATTCTCCAAGCTTCTCTCATGCCGCGACTCTTACCAAGAAAGGGACCCAATTTTGTTTGATAAAACAACAAGAAAAAGTGGAAGGAAAACAAGAAAAGGCTTAAGGATTAATGGAGATTAAAGGTAATCTAATTCATCCTTGAGCTTAGAAAATTATTTTAATTGTTCTTGTGTTCCTAGAACAAGTCTATGGTTTCTTTTTTGTTCAAATTTGTGGCTTTTGTGTTTGGTAGTTGGAATTGGAGGATTAAGCATGTGTGAAGTGTGATTTTGGATGAAATTAGTGTGTTTTTACATCCAAATTTGTTCAAATTGTATTGGACAATAAGTTACCATTCTAGAGTGTAAAAGCCCTCATTTTATGCCTAGAATTGTTCTAGAGTGATTCATATGTGTGGTGACTTGATTTGGTGTGTTGATTAATTTGATTAATCTTGAATTTTTGGGTTTAAAGCATGAAAAATGGATAAATTTCGTTTGTAGATCAGTTCCCATTAAACTGGAAATTATGTGATGATTTGAATGTCATACGAATGTATTGGATGTGTTTTGGGAGTTGGCACAATTTCCGGAAAGTGTTTCGGAGTTGAAATAAGCGAAAACGGCCAAAAACGGCGTTACCGAGTGGATTTTGAGCCACCGGGTGACGGCTGTGAAAACAATGATTCCGTCACTGTTGGGCAGCCTATGAACTGCCCCGACACCATTGGATATGACCTGGGCAGTTTCCATAAGTGTCGGGTAGTCGGTTCGGTCAAAAACACGTTTTAAACCATTTTGCGGAAAACCGTTTTCGTAAAAGTTTCGCGGGTTTTCAACTATATTTATGTTAATATATGTTATTAAATAAATTGGTTTAGGTAATATATAATAAATTATTCATATTAGATATTGAATAATTTATTCGGTATTTTGAAAAAGTTTTAAAATACGATTTCGCCCGAACCCGCGGTTCCGCTGCTCCCAACGCCCTAAAACCCCAACAATAACTTATAACAATTCTTTTTACAAAATTTGTTTAAAAAAATTAAAAAATAAATTTATACGTAAGAATTGAAACCAACCGTTTGTGATTCTCTAGTATTTTTGGAAAAAAAAATAAAAATTTATTTTCATAAAAAATTATTTGTTTTTCAATGAACAACTATTTTTCTCATTTTCAAATTAATACCAAAGACGTTCTCAATGTCTTCCATATTTTAGCTGCTTTTAGTAAAAAGGTTCCTTTTTTCTGCTGTCTCTTGTTGATCTTCGCACATTTAATGACACATATACATAGCACCTACTAAATTTTTAAGTGGCTAAGAATAATCTCCTTATCTACTAATGTCATATGAAAAGAGTATTAATTGATTCATATAAGCAGCAATGGAGTATCCTAGTAGAGGAGGGAATCATAATCTACAAAAATAATGGAATATAATTTTATGGAATAAGGCAAAATA